>VYZW01038656.1:3736-32461 GCA_013401315.1 Balaeniceps rex | reverse complement strand
AGCGGGCGGGCCCCCGCGGGCGGGCGAGGGGCCTGTCGGTGGGGCGAGGGGCGGCCCTGCCCCGGCGTGGCTCCTTCTCGCAGCGCGGCGGCGTCTTCGCCCGCCGCCTTCGCTCGTCGCCGCGGCAGCGGGCCGGCCGCGCTTAGGGCAGGTTGAAGGGAAGCCCAGCCTGGGGAGAGCCGCCGCGGGGACCTGGGGTTATTTCCCTGGGGGCCAGCTAGCAAACAGGCTCCTAAGGCCGGAAGGCAGCTCGGCGGCCCCCAGCCAGCCGTCTCCCTTGCTTTGGGAACCGGCTTTTCCGGCAGCTCAGGCTGGTGTGAAAAGCCAAGTTGTGACACTCGTTTATGAAACCCTTCTCGCCTTCCAAAATCCTCGCGTATCTCTGCGGCCGTGCTGGCCGCCTTGCAGTTTGCTGGTGGCTTGGGTGTCAGGGAGGTGCTGGCGAAGGGCAGGTGTCGGCGTGGCTCAGGGCTCCGGGAGTCCTTCGTCTCTGGCGCTGGGCTGGAGGATGCACTGAAAAGGGTTGAGTCACGCCGGCGGTGGGAAGGCAGCGCTCCAGATCCCGCACCGCAAGAGAGCGGCGTCGGTGTCATGCAGAAGGCGCTCACGAATAGAGGGGAAACCAGCTGCCCTCCGCATTTTGTCTGGTATTTCTTTCGAAGTGTGCTGTCTGCGTAACACCTCTGTGAAAGGATGCTTTATTGGAAATGCTGGCATGCTTTTCTAACCTGCCACGCAAAGAATTGTTGCTACAAGAATGAGAGTCAACAGAGGGGAAGAAATAACGTCGGTATGCATACTGCCAACTTTTTCAGTGTGAAGTGTACCTAAAATTGTTTTTCAGTCATAGACCCCAAGCAGGTGAAGATCGCTCTTCGTCCATTTGGAGCTTTGTGTTTGCAGGGAAGAACTTCCTTCCTGAAGTTTGATGGGAAGCCCTGCTAACAAGCAGGGAAACTTAGTATGGATCTAATTAAATATTGGCAGCATTTAACTGGGTGTTTATTGATTCTTAGAAATAACAGGCCATCAAGGAAAGCTTCTATGATGTAGGAAAAAGCTTGATACAGTGCCAAAGGAAATTTGCCCCCAAGTATAAGTTCAGTTAAACACTTACTATAAAAGTCAGTGCAAAAGTTGTTTGTGTGTTAGAAACATCCATCTTCTCTGGAAAGTTTAAACAAATAACTATTCCCCAGTGGCTCCCAAAAATTACAGGATTACAGCAGAGCTAATTGGCAACAAAGGTGAAACAGACTTCTTCCTGCCCAAAAAATGAGAAATGCCAAGATTTTTTAGAGGTATTAGTCTTTTAATTGGTGCAAATAACTAGGCTTTTAAAAATCCACCTCTTTATAAAAGGCCTAAAGCCATTTTAATAAAGTAGTGATTGTATGCACAACCTCATACGTACCTTTTTGACTTACAATCTGCAGTTGGCAAAGTATGAAAAAGACTTCTAATGTACTTTGGTGTTAATAGTGAGCCTTAGCTTGCTGTCAAATTTGTTCCTAAAAGAGCATAAGTATTAAAATCTTTCACATCTGTGAGGCTGTCATTTGAAGGCCGAGTAACCTCCTCTTGACCCCTTTCTTGTGCATCATTAATGTAGCTGGCAAAACCCCTCCACCTTCCAGTTACTGAAACGTAGTTTCTTGTATATGTATTTGGTTTATTATTTGATTATAGGTGATGCCATCCTTTCTAGCCAGATGGCTAGTCGTTACTGGTGATAGAACTTGAGTTATGAAAGTATCTTTAAAAAAAAAGGAATTCTTTATTACATTCCTTTTTTTTTGTAACTTAGCTGTCCATCAAGCTGCAAAGGAGGAAGACAAAAGCTACAAAGATACTGTTTATAGTTTTAGTCACTTATTTGAAATTCTGATTCCTGAAGTTTTAAAACATCAGATGTTTCTTTTTTATACTTCTTCTGTTCCCTGATCACCTTTTTATTTCTTCCACAGTTGTAGTTTCTGTTTTTAAAAGCATCTTCACAGTGACTTTGGCATATTTTCAAAATGGAAAGTATTATATACTCGTTAATACTGAACATTGCTCATTTAGTTTTTGAAGTTAGTATCTCCCTGCTGTCTTCAACTAGGTCCTTGTTTTAGGTCTTTTCCCTGCAAGCTGTTCCTCAATTTTACATATGTTTTCAATGTGACATCTCGGGGATCCACCTGTTCTGCACGTTTGCACTGTAAAACCCCCTTTCGTTCATTCTTGCCACCTTTCAGTTTCATGCATTGTTTGTTGTGCTGATCTAGAAAAAGGTAGCCATTCTCAAAAGACATCTGTGTGGAACGTCCAAGACACAACTTTCCTGCCCAGATATTTTGATTTTTGTCAGCGTATTCTTTAGAGAGCTGTCTTTTCTTGTGTTCAACTCTGAAGGTCCTTTGTGGCCATTGTGTCCCCTCTCCATTGTTCATCTACTAGTGGGAGAGTGGCTGTTGCCTCTGGTCTGTTAAAGCAGAGCTCACTTTTTATATTTGCAAGATACCAAAACTTGAAAAAAAAAAAAAAAACAAAAAAACCACTTTTTGTAAGGAGGAGGCATTTATTTTCAGCTGGTAGAAAACTGATTACTTTCACGTTCTTCTGAGCCTTCTTCCCATCGCTTACGTTTTGTGGTGAAGGACTCGTCTGTTGGGGCAGTGTGACTACTGTTTACATTAGGTTTTGTCTTCATTCTTTGTGTTTAACTGGCTGTCTACAACTGTTAGCGGTTGTACTGTATTTGGGTGGTGAGATCCCGTTGCTTTGTTTCTAACAATGCTTGAGTTCTTGGTGTTGAGATCTTGGGGTCTAGGTGGAGAACAGAGCTTTGCAGGCATTTCTGTAGCTCGGGTAGTACAGTCTCCTTTTCTCTTACTCCAAGCTCAGGAGCAGAGATGTTTACTTGTCTGGGATGCATTGCATGTCATGCCGTACCTGTAATTTTCCTTTTTACGTTTGTAATTGCAGGGCTTGCTAGATAGTGTATTTACTCAGATGGATGCTGAACTGCAGCTGTGCTCGTGCCTTCCCTGTGGGGTTGAAGGGACTGTGTGTGCCTCTTCCTGGGCACAAAGTCTCCTTGCGTGGAACCGATGGTGTGATGGGAAAGAAAGGTTTTATGCCCTGTGAAGTCAGGAGTCATTTCATTTTGCGGAGTCATAAAATAGCTGTCACACACTTCTTTAGAAGTAAACAATATTACTGTTCTGTATTGCACTGTGCTCTGTTTCTAACACTAAGAGTTGTTTGATAACAAGGGCTTTGGCCTTCTTCTCTTCTCATTCTTGTGTCTTGTTTGTTGCTTCAGGACCTTAATATGTTTGGACTGTAGTACCCTTCTGTAGTATTTAAAGCTGTGCTGGGAAAACTGTATACATCCATATTTGTTCAGACTTTCTCAAGGCTGAACATATTTTTTCAAAGGTTTAATTTATTCTGAATTTAAAACTGCTGAAAAGAGTATCATAACTGAATGGAGTGTAGCTATAGACAGATAAATGACTATGCAAAAATGACACAGTAGCGATCCATATTTACACTGTCATTTTAATGCATTAGCTCAACTCATTCATTATATAATTTTCTATTCCTTTTCAGAAAACAAGCTGCAATCGTTGTCGTCCTTTTTGTTGTTAATGATGTTTCTTATATATTAGCTTGCAGTTTTGAGAAAACACAGAGAACAACATTATGAAGTTTAGCATATTACTTCTACAACTCTGGTGCTAGTAGTAGAAACATATGCTTCTCTGCAAAGTAAACAAATATAACTGACAGCTAGGAAAGAAATGTGCTGGGTGAGAGACTAATTTTGCATCAGTCTTTCAACTCCACGTATGCCTTTAAGGGTCAAATGTTAGTTATGTAAAAATACATATGCAGAAGCCTGTGTGAAAAAATACTTTTCCTGTGGGATTCATAAGTCATTCTTTTGCTCCCCTCTATAGTCCAACTGAAAACAAAGAGCATCATTCTGAATCTTTCCTTAGTTCACAAAGTCTGAGTTGTTCAATGTGTTGTGATGTATTATTTTTATGGAACATGCTATAACAGTGGTCTGGGAGCCTACCTTAAACATGTGTGTGAACCTATTTGATCATTCAGTGATCAATTAAAAAATATTCCCAATCCCCCATTCTTTTATTTGGCTGGTGAAGGATGTTTAAATTATATTACAGCCTTGCAAGATAAGTTAATTGCTTTTATGGTCTCAGTTTCCATAACATCCTTCTAGATTTGTATTAAATTTTTCTTGCTAGTCTGTATTACTTTGCAAATGGATGCTATGGGGTGTTTCTCCTGCTCTTGAAAGTTACTTAATGACCTCTTTCCTTCCCACCCTTCTTCCCTGTCCATGCCACTCACTGGAAAATGCCACCTATTTGTACTAAGCTTTCTAAATCTAGCTTGGAATTATGCTTTTTCTTTTGAAGAGAGCATATTGTTTTTTGAAAGATTAAAAGGGTTTTACCAGGTACTGTTTAATAATTTCTGTCTTGTATATTGCATGTAATAAGACATGCCATGCAGTGCGTTTTAGTGTGATTATAGCATGTCTGGAGTGTTTCATGAAGCAAATACTTTAATCAACCACGTAGTAATAACACTGTACTTTTAATATAAGAGCTTTCATCCTGGAGGTTGTCATAATCTCCAATTCGTAGTGCTAGAACTAGCAGAAGCTAATATGCAAATCTCATTGTGAAATGCAGCCAACTCTGGGGTGAAATGTGATGGGTGATTAACAATGCACAGTAGCATTGTATAAGAAGTTACAATATAAAGTGAAGAAAATATGGCGTTAATTGTCACAGAAGATTCTTGGTTTTGGGACGAAATGATTCATTAGGTATGCTGAAAGCATACACTCAGGTGATTGCAAAAGTGGAGGTATATGCTGCCTGTCTAAAGAGATGGTTGGACCATCTCTTATTGCCATTGACCAGGCTATCAAGTTTTTTTTTAATTTTTCCCTCTGCTCTCGTGTCTTTGTCTAAGGCTACATGAAGGCACATTCTTCAGTTTTTGGAGCTGAAGAGTGGAACAAAAGGCTTCCATTTCTTGTAAAGGATTAGTAAAGAAGAGCATATGCGTTAATGCTGACACTTTCTCCATTTCAAAACATCCCATTTCTACTTGTGGATGTAGATTCTGTGACAGATAGGGGTCCAAGTGTTCAGGCTTTCTAGAACAGAACAGCTGCCGTAGCTAACTGCCATACAAAAGCTTTTTTATCATGTTCAGATTTCTAAAGCCTTTTTAAAAATTCCTCTCAATAAGAAATTGATTCTTACATCGTGAAAGTTCAGCTCCTTTATGGAAGAAAGCTTTGACACCTGACCTTTTCATGTTCCCTTATGTAGACATACGTGTATATACATCTTCTTTGGATTGTTTGTTATCGCACAAAATGGATTCACAAGTGAGCCTTACCTCAGGGTTGCATGATTGTGGTTTATGGATTGCATGGAAAGGAACTTTTGAAGCATATAAACCAAAGAAAACTGTTTATAACATTAGATGCAATATTCTAACTTATCTGCCTTACTGAGAACCTTGGCTACACCTTATAAATTGTTTTAGATATTATTCCTCCAACTGTCAATGCACACAATCCACGTCTTCATTAAGGGAGTTACTAAACTTGCGTTTCAGAGCTCTCCTGCAGGACATGTGTTTCTGCAGGGCAGTGCTTCAGAGATCACCGAACAATTTGGGTGGGAAGGGAGCTCAGGGGCTCTCTAGCCTGAGCTCCTGCTGCGAGCAGGACAAGCTCGGAGGTCAGGAACAGGCTGCTCAGGTATGGCTTCACGCTGGAGAAGCTTTTCCATACGTCGAGTGGGGACATCTCGTTTCAGTTTTTGTGTCTTGTCCTCCGACTGTGTGCTGCCAGGAGCAGCCTGGCTTCCTCTTTTTGATGACCTCCTCGTAGGTGGTAGTGGGGCTGCAGCTACGTCCTCCTAAAGCTGTCTCTGCTCCAGGCTGAGCCAGCCCTGGTTCCTCAGCCTCTCCCCACGGGGCAGGTGCTCTAGCCCCAGCTGTCTTGGTGGCCTTTTGCTGAACTCACTCTGGTTTATCAGTGTCCTCCCTGGACTGGGAGAGCCAAAACTGGATGCAGTATCTCAATGTGGTCCAACGGGTGCTGCCCAGTGGGGGATGATCACTTCCCTTGGTCGGTTGGCTGGGTTCCTGCTAATAGAACCCAGGATGCTGGTGGCCCTCTCTGCTGCCAGAGCACGCTGCTGGCTACTGTTCAGCTTGCTGTCTGACACAAGCCCCAGGTCCTTTTCAGCAGAATGGCCTGTGTTGCTGCCAGGGGTGTTCCTTCCCAGGCGTAGGACTCCGCATTTGTTGCTGTTGAATTGCATGAGGTTCCCGTTGGCCCATTCCTCCAGCTCACTAGGTTCCTCTGAATGGCAGCCCTGCCCTCGAGTGTTTCAACTGGTCCCCCCAGTTTGATGTCATATGAAAACTTCATGAGCGTGCACCCGTGGTCCATGCTGGGATGTGCCTTATTTACTGTCTGTATTGGTGACCTGGAGGAGAAGTTCTAATGCCTTCACTTTGATGTGCTTTGCATGTGCATTGTATTCTTTGCTTACACCCTTTTTTGCCTCTCCTGTCGTTAACTTGGAGAGCTTGCGTCACCTGGCCTATTGCTTCTGTATGCTGTACTAGGAGGAAACTACATTGTGTTTTTATTTTCTTTAGAAACATAAAAAAATAAAACTTAAACAGCTGAAATAAAAAAGACACGGGAGTAGGAAAATCAGTGCATGTTGATCACTTAACTGATGACCCCAGAGAAGGCTGGAATGAAGAGAGATGGTCCTCTTCTCTCTCCTACACTTAACTGTTGCCAGCCCCGATAGCTTGCTGCTTCACCCCTCCTCACTTCTTTTGGCCAATCTTCAGAGCCTTTCTAAAATTTAACTGTCACTGGGAATTAAGTCCTTAATCAGTAAACGTCACCTTTTTATTATGTATTTTTTTTATTTGATTAGAAATAAAAGGCTGTAATCTTTATGAAAGTTGGAAATAGAATATTCTTTACAAAACAAAGCAGGAAAATATACATAATTTTTAAAGTATGGAAAAGCCTGCATGCTGCAGATATCTTATAAAAGGTTATATAGCTGATTTGTCTGGGGAAAAAAAAGAGGATATATTTGAGCAAAAAAATTCTAAACCAAATAAGATTTTTGAGACACCAAGATCTAGAAACTAAAACTATTATTCTACTTCTGTCCCTCTCTCAGTAGATTTCAATCTATATATTTAAAATTCTGTATCTTTAATCCCCCTATATTAAATTAGAAAATCCTTTATAACATTATAAGTATTTCTAGATGGATAAATACTGCAGTAGCATTACTTCATCCCATTTGCAATTGTCATCATGGAATTGGATGATGAACTTTTATTCTTTGTTGAAACTAGCATTGCATATCAGTACTAAGATAACTTCTTCACTAATGTTTGCTTTGAGAATGCTAACTCCTCTGCCATCAGCCAAGTAGTGGTGTTTTGGAGATGAGTAAGAGAAGTTTAATCAAATCTAAATCAAAGTTAGGGTTAAATAAGGACTATAAGTTGTGATCCATCCATCCATCCAGATTTTGAATCAAGTAGTGTTTCAAATTTATTTGCTTACTTTCTCTAGATCGGTACTTTGAAATCAATACTGTTGTTTTGATTTCCAACATATTCATAGGATTTGATTTTTATAGGTTGTCTTACTGATTAACATGGTTTAACTTTACCACAGGCTTGACACTTGATTTTTATTTTTTCCAAATCAAGGCAGGGTACCTGCTTGTGTGCTTATTTTATCAGCAGGGTTCTAACTCTAGTTTTTCATCTTTCAAATGTGTAGAGGCTTGTTGAGATTGTAGACAAGTTACCAAGAAAGTAGTATGATACTAGTTTACTACTTCTGAAACTGTTTAGATTGTAATTTCTAGTGTTCTCTGATTTGATATAGAGACCTCATTTAACATCAGAGTGAGCGATGTAAGGGCAGAGTTTAGCCTAATTCTTTGTTTTGTGTTGAGCGTTCATGAGAGGAAGTGGTTTAAAATTCTGGCCTTTGCTTCTGGTGTCTGCTTGTTCTTTGATGCATGGAGAGTCTTGGATAAAAGCTTTTGTTGAAGTGTTGCACTGAAAATTATATAATTGCTAGTCAGCTTGTTCACTTCATTACTCTTGTGCAGGGAAAATACTTCTGTATTCCAGCAAGTAGAAGAGAGGCCTTTGCATAGGATATGTACCATGGTTTATTAAATGCAGTCTGTAGACACTCATTTTTCTGTCCCCCCTCTCTTTCAGACTCCAGGTAGAGGTGGGTCTCAGAGCTCGGATTCGGATTCATCTGCCGCACCAGGAAATGCCGTGGACGTGAACAATGAAGGCTCCTCCGAGGTACTGTGCACCGTACATGGGACTGGAGTCTTAAGCCTTGGGTGCTGTTTCTCTGATCCATGAAGCTGTTGGGAGTAACTTTTGATGTCCTACCTAAATAACAGCTGTACTAAAGAAGAATTGGTTGTTATTTTCTCTTCTAAGAATTGGTTGTTATTTAAATAAAAATAAGGGTGTCTAAGCCATATAAATATGTAGCTGTTAATTAGGCTTATCTATCTAAATCATCACAAGCGATCCTTCCTGTAATCCTACAGATGAATTATTAAAGTTAAAAGCAATGAGACACAAGCTTAAGACTCCTCATTAATAAATCTTTTATGAGAGTTCCAAAAAATGGGGCTTAACATTTTATCACACTTTTCACCTTTCTTCCGCTAAGCTTTAATTTATACTGGAAACCACCTCCTCCTCATAAAATATCAAACGCGTTGTTTTTTGTTTGGTGGTGGTGTATAAATCTACCACTTCTAAATCCTATCCATTTTTTATGTGCTGTATGCCATAGTTAACCAGCAGAATAAGCTGTTATTCTTGCTTCAATCCCATATTACAATGTATTTGGATTTACAGTGTTGTAAAATATTAACTCTGAAAAATGCAAACTGACTTCACTGGCTGTTGAAGCTAGTTTGTGCTAATGTAGCCTGATTACCTAGCTTGAAAATGTTTCAAGCTTAGCATACAAATGTAGTGCAAGGTTAATTACTTCTATTACAGCATTAAAGGGAGCAAAGTGCCCTTTCTTACACTGAATAAAGTGTATGATGATTCAAATACTCCAATGTTTGCTATGATAAGAGATAAGAGATCTTTTCACTGTGCTGTTAAAAATCCTAATTGCCTTCCATCTGTGCATCTGCTTACTTCTTATTTCTTGAAACCTTATTACAGTCAGTATAATCAGATATTCCTTAATATTTTGCTGCGTGTTATATGTCACACATTTGTGAGCCCAAATCTGTTTTGTATGTATAGTTACACTGTCCCTGAGGCAAATAAATATTCTAAAATCTCATTGCATTTGTAGTTAATTAAGGCATAAAAATATGCAATGAGATAATCGCTTCTTTCAAAAGTTTGGCTAAAATTGCACAATTCTGTTAACATGAGTGCAATGTCACTGACTGTACAGCTGGCGGACGTCACAAGGTACCTCAATGCTAATGTAGTAGTATTTTCTTGACACAGGACGAGCTTTCAAAGTGGTGGTGTGCCTGCACTATTGCACCATTATCTTTTCTTGCTACTGAGTCGAAACCGCGTCAGACCAAAGGCTGCTGTGTCACTTTTGGTTGATACCATATAATGTGAAAAAGTATCTCTTACTTGTCAGTAGTTTCACCATCTGTTGCATTAGTTACAAGTGAGGTGTTCTCCTTAGCATATAGTTTCAAAATCTGTTTGAAACTGAGCTCCGAAGCTGGTGATGGGTTTTTACTCTCCTGAGGTTCACGCGTTACAGCACGCAACTTGAGCCTTTCTGTCGGTCTTCCTTTTCCTGCGCAGCTGGCCTGAGGTATTGTCTCTCTGAGAACTCTCCAGGAGCACCGCAGCCAGACTTTGCGGAATGTTTGCTCTCCATTTTATTGTTATGTTCCCACCTGGTTCTCCAGTATTACGTAAAGTCAGAAATCCAGTTGACTTGTTTTTACTCCAGTTTCTCGGCTAGATCTTCTAATTCGTATTGCTGCAAGATTCAAATGGAGAATAATTATTAAATCAGTGCAGATTCTCATGTTTCCTGCCTCCTCAAGCCTGGTTGAAATCAGTCCTGATTTTTGAGAATTGTAGTGTGAAACAAAAGGAGTGGGGAAGACTGAATTCAGACTGTTCCTTGCAGAGGCAAAAATCTGTTTTAGTCCTGTCTGTGGCCATGTCAGCACTTCAGATCACGCACGGACCTGTAATCAAGTCTAGATGTATCTTTTATTCACTGTGGAGTCTGCCCAAGGAGGAAACGTTTGAGCGTATCCTACCTTTGTAGCTTATGTCCCAGTGCAACTCTGTCTGCGGTACAGGGTTGCTAAATACTTCATGCTTGCAGTGAGTCCACCAGCGTGCTTACACTTTCATTAGTGTAATGTGGCTGCGTTAGCTAGCCAGGTTTGCCACAGGGATCCTTTTTGGAAGGGGCCTTAACCTTTCCATGCATGCACGGAGGACTGCGTTCAGTCTGCTCTGCCTGCCTCTGTAGTGCTCTGCCATGGAGGTGCAGGCATCCTCCAGCCAGCAGTGTGGACAGAGGCCCAGAGCACTTTACTCTCCGCCCTGCTTTTTGCTGGTGTTTAAACATGTAGCGTGTGTCTTGAAGATGTAAAGCTGTTGTTCCTCAGAAATTGATTTAGCTTTTTGCTTTTGTAAATCTCTGGTGAGCATGCTGATAGTTTTTTTTTTTTTTTTTTTTTAAATTCTACCAGGGAAGGTGCATATTTTTCCCTAAGTGAGCAGGCCAGCCAGGCGTGCAGCTGTGCTGGTGCCTGGGTCTCTCCTGCTGCCGCAAACTTGCTTATTAATTTACAGGGGTATTTCTGCAATCTCACCGCACCACCCTTGTCTCTCTCTGTGAAACATCTGAACACCCTTATGGGAAACTGCATGATGGATCTGACATGGTGCCTTATAATGGTCCATTCACAATTTGTTATGCAGCTTATTCCTCTGTCACATGAAGGGAGTACCAAGAGTGTCTGGAAAACACGTAGTAGTGTGCAGCATGGTGCTAGCTTTTAAAGTGTGTTTTAGATTTGTTTATTTTCATGTTCTTAATAACTGTTCCTTCTTGTCTTCTCCATGGTATTGATATGTGGTTTGCAAAAACTATCTTTCCAAAAGGAAAACAGACTTTGCTTTTGGTGACTGTAGAGAACTTTCAGCGTAAGAACTTGAACAGCGTTTGATTCCAAATCTGCTTTTTTGTCTTTATTAGTTACTTAAAAACAAATATACATTTCACAGGGCTTCATCTGTCCACTGTGTATGAAAGTGTGTGTAACTCCCACTGATCTGTCTGAACATTACCAGAATGAGCACGCTGGGACAGAAGGAAGACAGGAGCTTCGTGACCTCCCAGCTGTTACTGTGGGTCTTGTTTATTTTGTTTCAATAGCTTTGGTAATGGGCTGCTTTAAATGAACATACATCTTTTCTTGTGGCTTGGGTGTCAGCTTTTTGAATTATTTCTTTTGATTCCTTGCTGAAACATAATTTGATCTCTTATGCATGATTCCAATGTATACATTCAGCAGAAGATTAATCTATGTCTAGCTTTCTGGTTTGCACTTGTCTCTCACATGAAACGTTTGTGGTATTGGGAGACTTGCAGTCGCTGATGTATTCTTTTTGAACAGCTTTTGCTTGTTTATTATAAATAAGACTATTACATTATTTGATTTATTTCACTTCAGACTCGGTGTAGTGATAAATGCAGTATTGGATCTGGTACATCCTTTGTGAAAAGAAATGTTTCGAGCTCTTAGAAGCTAGCTATTTTTAAAGCAGATTTCTAGTGGGAGATAGGTACATTGGGTAAAAGATGGAACAGAGGACAGGAATATAAAAAATTTAGAAGCTTCTCTTCTTGAACATGTTTAAGAGCCTTATGTATTGCAGCAACATTATAAAAATAATTATAAACCCATTTTTTTTATATAGAATTTTACTGGAATTTCTTTATGCCCCCAACAAAATGCAAAGGCTGTTTCAGTTAATAGACATTATAAATAGTAGTGCATTTCTAACTTCTTCGAGTTGTGGAGTGTAAAACTGCACAATTAAAACACAGTGTGCAGTTTTACACTCCTCAGTTGGAAGAATTTAGATTCTGTAAGGTAACAGCCTCCAGCTGCATAAGGCTGTCTGAATTTTTTTCTGCTGTGAAACTTCAGAGAGTAGATTTGACTTCTGGGGGCAGGCAGCTTGCCATGCACTAAATGGGTTTGTATGGAGGTGAAGTTTTGCATTCTTTCTGTCAGCGTTACTTTTGTTGAGTTTTGGAATCAAAGTGTGTGTTCTAGGCTGTGTTAGCGATGCGATTTTATTGTGTTTGTTGGTGTATGCATTTGCTAAGTAGTGCTTTTTTCCTTCCCTACACTTGATATGTATTTACACATTATTTTTTGAAGGGAAAACTTCAAATTGTGGGATGTTATTCCCAAAGATGATGAAAGCCATCAATACACTGATTATCCTAGAGTTACTTGAGATCTCTTTTCAAGGGTGAAGTGTCACCTGTTAAAGTGAGCAGGATCTGTGATAAAGGTGGCCTGTGCTGTTCTTCTGGAGTAGTGGGGGACCTCCTCAGAGGCAGGACAACTGGGGACTGGCTTTTGTTTGACTCCTCACTGCCTCCTGTTGAAGCAGGGACCATCTGCAGTGCTCTGTTCGTGGTCAAGTCAGCTTTTTATTTTCTCTATTATCTGGTCACAATGCAAGTGCCTGACTTGAATAAGCTGTGACTTTCCAGGGACAGATTGTGGCATTCCTGATGTGATGATATCAGTAGATTGTGGGATGTGAGCCATCAGAGGTGGTTTGGTTACCTGAAGTTACTCTCTTATTTAAGCTGGGTTGTGTTTTACATAGTTTCATGGAGTTGACTGCGGGTTCTTGCCTTCTTGCCCACTTTGAGTTTTTGTTTTTCCACCATCAGTTACTTGTCAGTACTTTTTACTTGTCAATAGCTGATTACAACTTTTTAAATTGATAAAACTTGTGTATTGAGTGTAGCACATGAAATGCAAATTCAGGTGTTTCTAGCTGTTGCTGTTTCCTGTTGCTAAAGCTGTGTTTCTGAGTACAGTGATTCAGTAACTATCTGGAAGAGGCGAGAAACAAAGAATGCTAATATATAGAGATTTTTTTTTTTCCAGTTTGATCTTTTATTATATCAGCGTGCATAGAAGCATTGAAAAAGTGGGGAAATCTGTTAATCATTATCATCAATACTAATATGTTAAGTTTAAATACTTGACTATTGAGAAGCTGATGGTTTGCATTTGTTGATGGAAAATGGTAGTTCGCGTTTGCAACAAGCACATTGTGATCCCGAAGCAGCAACACAACCAGGTTGTCACCCTTCGTTCCATCTTTGCCATTCCTGAGTCAGCAAATGTAATCTGTTACCAATGTCATCTTATGTAGCAGACGTGAAACATTTCTGAGTTTGGCTTACTTAGACTGGTGTTTGGCTTTCTGTTGCTTGCACATGCTACTGTGAAAAGTTAAATACGTTTTGTTGGAAACAATGCTGAAGAAGCTCCTGAGTTCAGTTTTTTTGCCAGTGCATTCTCCTCAAACATGGAGATAGGACATGTTGCAAGGGCAGTGTTTGGTCGCGCTTTGTGAGACCTGAAAAATTGTCACTTGGTTGACATTAGTAGCTTGTAGTTGACATTGGTACTTTAGCTGGCATTAGTACCTTGCTTTTAATTTTGCCTATAGCTTTCTTCACTAACCTGTCTTCCACTGATACACCCTCCCTGCTGATGAAAATTTTAGTAAGTCAGGTCATTTGTCCCTCTGTTAGAATCATAGAATCATTTGGTTGGAAAAGACCTTTAAGACCATCGAGTCCAACCGTACCTATCCACTACTAAACCATGTCCCTAAGCGCCTCATCTGCCCATCTTTTAAATACCTCCAGGGATGGTGACTCGACCACTTCCCTGGGCAGCCTGTTCCAATACTTGACAACCCTTTCCGTGAAGAAGTTTTCCCTAATATCTAATCTAAACCTCCCCTGGCGCAACTTGAGGCCATTGCCTCTCATCCTATCACTTGCTACTTGGGAGAAGAGACCGACACCCACCTCGCTACAGCCTCCTTTCAGGTAGCTGTAGAGGGCAATGAAGTCTCCCCTCAGCCTAGGTCTTCCTGTTCTCCTTGCCCTTCCCTCCTCTCTGTCCTCCGTTTGAGGGTTCATCTTGTTCTTCAGCCACAGGCATCCACTCCTGCAGTTCCTGAAGGTATCTGATGCCCTGTTGTGGGAAAGGATCCTTGCCACTCGCCTACGGCCTTATTTATGGTGTTCCTCTTAAACAGCTCTCTGTGCAGCCCTCCTTTTTCAACGTAGGGATTGCACCATATGATAACTGGTGAAAATGACAATGAAATACTTTCCCCTGCCCCCCAAGCACTGATGAAACCTTACTTTAAAAGACAAAGGCTTATTCAGCTGCAGGAATAACCACCAAAATGTTGGCAAATGTCTCTGTCCATATATAGACAACTTGGCCAAACAAATGCCATACGGAAGTCACATGTGTTGCCATGTTCCCAAACGGGGACATTGTTCCCCAACTTTCATGTATACAGTGGTGTTGCTAACAAAAGCTGTGTGGCTGCGTCTGTTTTGTTTTCTTTTTCCTAAAGGAATGATACATTACTAAACAGTGTCCAGCATTTCCTGACTGTCTCTTGACTGTTGGACGTTCAGGACATCTAAACAGTGAGTCAGTTAGAGAGGCTTAGTTTCAGACTTCCCTTTCTGATTTCTCTTGAGGCATCCAAAAAAACCACTGTATGGTACCCCTGCAATGTTCAGAATATAGTGGCTGTTAATATCTATTGTCTTATCTACAACTAGGCTAAATCTAAGGCAATCTTTAAACAGTTTTGGGTAGTCCATAACTTTCCAGATATTTAGTAAATATGTATTTCTTAGCTAATACAAGCAAGATATGACCCTGATGTTTTCTGAATAGGCTTTTCATAGCAGGATTGCCTAGAGTGTAAATTGCCATACTAGTGCAAAAATGTGAGGGTTTTTTTGTCTTTCTTTGAAAATACCTCATTCTTTATGGTGTTTTTTTTCCTACTTCTCTCTTATTGTAGATGCAATTGATTGCATGTTCTGTTTTTATGGATGCCCTTGGAATGTTGTGGACTGGTTTTGCACAGAACATCATGTCAATGCTTTAATGCTAATATTTTATTCTCTTTGGCTGCTCTTTCAGTTGCTTCTCAAATTAGGTTGCGGCGGCTGATGTCACCTCAGAGATACTTGCCTGCTTTGCACAGGAACAAAAATCATTGGTTGAGCTACACTAGTAATTAATTTGCTGCAACATCTGAACAATAATAAGATAATGAAGAATTAGAGATACCGATTTGATTTGACTTGGCCATGTGATGCAACTTTTCTTTAAGAAATAGAGAATCCACTGGATTAGAATTTCTAATTCGTGACAAAATCGTAGTCTGTAGGTTGTGACAGAATTGTAGTCTTACTCATCAGTAGTAATAAAAACAGAAGAGAACTGAACTAGAAATTATGTTGGTTCTATTCTTCTCAGGAAGAATCCAGCTTCTTTTCTGGGAAGGCATCAAGTCTGCAGTCTGGTATAACATAAACTGTAGTGAGACATCTTTTTTCTTTTTGTCCAGAAAGTTAAATACTTACTTGTAAAATTGAAATGGACTGCAGGTCTTAATTATATGAAACATGACCTTTTAACCTACTTTTCTAATCATTAAATAGAGTTGTTATCTGAGGAAGCCACTGTCATCTTACTGTTTGTGTAAACATAGAGGAGAGGACTTTTTCTGGTGGAATGCATTGGAAAAAAGTCAACTGTATCTTCCTTTTAACAAGATATAAAGGGAGTGACCTAATTTATTTATTCTTTAACTTAAAATATCTCATGGGTTTTTTTTATCAGTATGTCAGACTTCTGAAATAAATTATGAAATGTGGTCTTGCCCTTGCTGTCTAGGCAGACAGTTTAATCTGCCTCTGAGAACTCCCTGAGGATTCAGTTAATTGCTTCGATATGTATTTGGGAAATAAAGCCTAGAAACTACTTGATACATCTTTCAGCTCTGAAACATCAGTACATTTCTGGCCCTAAGTATATACAGTTCCTAATCTTCTGTCCTGTGGAGCATTTCAGCCTTTAAATTGCTGTGTACCTGGAGGATATCTGAGTTTTAGCTTAGTCTTACAAGATACACATTTCACCAGTATTTAAAAAGTATCAGGGGAAGTTGTGGAGGTTCACCTGCAGTGGAAAAACATGAATGGTGAATTTAGAATTTTTCCAAATACTCATGACACACAAAAACTAAAATCAACTCCAGAAAACTGTTTATGCCTCTGAGCACGTGAACATGCCATACAGCCCTTGAACTTACTTTCAATTTTTAAACACGCTGGACTTCATTCACAGCATACAGCTTATCATACCAATACAGCTGTGAAAGAGTTGTTAATGTAAGTCTGGATTCTGAGACATAGGCAAACATAGGTCATGGCTGGAAGGTGTTACAGCTCTGGGCTTGAATCACAGCTATTGCTTTTTGTTCATGCAGCTCACTGGAAACAGGCTGTAGGCTTGAGTGCTGGAAGGTCAAAGATGAAGCCCAGAAGCTCAAATTTATTTAAACTTAAAGCCTGGTCATGTGAATGCCAAGCATGTTAAAGTGCATACTGGATTGGGCTAAGCTGTCCTACAGCATGTAAACAGTAGAATAGTCACTCATCTTTTCCATATGGTAAAAGTATCAATTATACTGAAATTCTGTGGGGTTTGTTTTTTTTTTGGGGGGGGGGGGATGTTCACCACAGTACTTAAATATTTTCCAAGAAGAGTGTTTGTGGAATAAAATTGACTTCTCAGTGGAAAACAGCAAAGTTCCTTGGTTCTTTAAGCTTGACTCATGACATAATTGGTGGAATAAAAATTCAAGATGTTGCAGAAGCTCTGTTTGTATTAGCAAATAGAGCTCTGTGCATGCTATCTGTGCTATATGGCTCTCTACCACATACAGCTGTAGATCACCAGCAATCATAGCAGCCAAAATGGGACCACTTGTTCAGTTTGATGCAGTATTAAAATGGGATTGGAGAATAGACTAGACAGTCATTAGATATTTCAAGAAAATGCTAAGAAAGCTGGGTAGATATGGCTGTGACTTTCAAACTTAAATAGGGTACCTTTTTTCTTGGACTCCAACTGTATGAGCAAATCTGAATTCCATCCTGTAAAAACTGTTTTGCCCATGGGACTGTCCTTCAAGAAGTGTCATCTTCTTTCTGCCAGATAACTCCAGTTTTAATTTGTGAAAAAGGAGCTTCAAATAAAGTAAGCTGTGCTTTCACTCATTGATTACTTAAGACAGGATTTCATATTAGCTCTACAAAGACCATTTCATTAAAGCTCTGGGAAAAAAAGAGCAGTTGGCAGATGAAGACAGATTTAATGCAAATATATGTAGGTGTCAAGCTCCAGTTATCAGTGATGGAGCCCAGGGAGCTGTTATGCTGACCCTACATATGGTATACACATTTGTTAGGTCGGCTGACTAGTTTCTTCCTCCATTAAGTGTGTTGAATAGCTCTCCATTGGTAGCGACTGGGGAGTAGACACCTACATGTAAATGTCTGGTTGTTTTTTAAACCTCAGGCGGGAGCCTTCAGCCTGTTGAGGGAATATCTTTGAAAATCTTCAATTTTCTTTGCTAGTGAGTAAGGAAAATACTGCTTTTCAAAATGTCACACTACACAACTTCATTAGATCAGGTTTGTGCAGAATGGCGAGGAAAAAAACATTGCAAGTAAGACAGTATTCTGAGAAGGCTGAAATTTTCAGAAATGTATTTTTATACCACTACTGTACTCCCCCCCCAGTCCTACAGAGCAATACAAGGAGAAGTGAGAGAAACAGAATCCGTTCAGTCCTATATGTTAATTTTCCTGTTACGTAAACTATTTCTGAATCAGTTTTAAAATAGTCTGAGGATTCGGAGGGCTCTACGGTAACCTGCAGTCAGCCTGGTTGTGTGCCGTGTGCCTGTGGGTCCGTGCCCCTGCTCTTGCGGGGCAGTGTGTTTCGATGTGGGAGGCCGAAGTTCTTCCAACAGTTAATAGCCCTGTAAATTATATGGGTACAATAAAAATAAATATGGTAGTTCTTGTGGCGAGGGTTTCCTTCCAGTATTGCTTTTAGCATCCTGGCATACTTCCCAAAGAATATTGTATTAATGGTTCGTACGAATATTAATGTTACCCGAAAGGAATCATTTACCTTGTATACCTTTTAGGAGAGAGAGCACTGAGAAGCTTAACTTTATCAGGCTTGAAAGTAAATCGTAACTATTAGGGGGGAAAAAATAGCTGCAAATGTTCTTCTACAGGCTTGTTGATAAGTCTGTCTTGAGAAAGGCAAGAAAAGAAGCCTCTGGTGCTTCGACGGAGTCTGAGATCTTTGGTGAAATTTGGCATTATAACTCAAGCTGAGGCAAGACACTTTCCTACAAGACTTGTGTAGCAATTTCTGTTCTGCTGTGAGTGAAACTGGTATGTTTTGGAGTCTTTGCACCGAGGAAGGCCTGTCCCAGTGTGAACGGCGTGGTGCTGTGTGCTAGGCATGGCTCACAGGCATCAACTTGAAAGAGAAACATTTCCCTTGGGATCAGAAAATTGGGATTTGAAGCTTAGCACGTCTCTCGTTCTCATTGGAATGCTTTGACCGCTGGGCCAGGGGCTATTTTGAACTGTAATTTGTGTGCTGGCTCCTAGTGGCTTGTTTGTGCATTGATCTGGGGTTTTGGTTTGGACTCCTTTTCTTTTTACTGTTCTTGCTCTGTCTTGCTTCAGCAATTCTGTGGTGATCTTAAGAACTCTTTCCTGATAAAAACTTGTGCATATGATGGTTGTGGTTTTATTTTTATTTTCTGTTAACTGACAGGCTTCTGTAAAAAGCTTTGGATTCAATAAATTTTCATTTCCTGGTGGAAAGATTCTGTATTTATAAAAACAAAACCCATCTAATTATCCTTTAACTTCTTTTGGGTTCTTTTCTCCCTGTGTAAAACAAAAGATAAAGCCCAATTAGAAACATCAATTAGGGAGTTATGACTTGCAGTGCAGCGCTACAGGGGCTGTAAGTGATGTCTTTGCTTTTATTAAATGAAGAATATGAATTGCCTTTCACTTCTCTGTGGCTGTGCTTTATGCAGAGTAACTCCTAAATGCATTTTAAAAAACCTACCAAGTGTCTCTTTGCAAATACAGCCTTTTGAAAAGTATAACTGTGCATGTTTGATATGGTAGGTTCCTTCTTCAGATACAAGAACATTGCTCTCATACTTGCTGCTTCTGTAAAGGACTCCGTCAGTTAAGGGAGCCAAGTGCAGACTTACTGGAAAGGACACCTCAGCTCCCCCGGGTTGCAGTGACCGGTGTTACATCTCATGGTTGTAACTGCACAATCTCCTCTTTATCCAGGGCAGGCATGGTCCCAATATAGGAATAGCTTTCTCTTCATATAAATTCCCGCAAACTAACAAAAATGCTTACACTATTTAAGCATCTCAGACCATCAGGTTTCTTCCCCTCTTCCTTCTTCTCACACATTTGTCTTCAGATTAGTAAAATAGACCTTTGCATATATTTTCAAAATTAATCTCAAGATGATGCTGAGAGAGATACATTTTTATGCTCTATTAAAATTTTTTTTAAAAAAAGAGATAAAACGAGAGATCCACCAGCCCAAGTCCCTGAACAAGATTGTCACCTGGGCCTAATAGTTGCAGGCCCAGGAAACCTTTACACTTCTGTCTGTTACTGTCTGGTGCCCAGGAAGATCCTGATGATTCTGATTTTCTTGCTCTAAAGAGAACTGAATTAATGCTGCTGACATCGGAGTCGACACCTGAATATTCTGCGAGACGCAGCCGGGTCCTGGGTTTGTGCAGTTTAAGGCTCTGATGTGTGAGCAGTGGTGCCTGCAGCTGCAGGAGCTGGTGTTCCTGCACACCCCAGCTCTGCGCAGGAAGAATGCCGTTTTCCCTGGCGAGGATGCCCCGTTGCAGAAGGGTGGCATCTTACTCTGTTAGAGCTTGTGCGTCAGACCTCTAGGAAACGTTGCATTAGAGTAAGGGTGCAAGTGGCAGCTGTAGCCCACCGCTGACTCCAACAGTGCTAGGTCCCTCAAAAGCAAGGCCAGCCATGGTCACAGCAGTGCTGGTGGAGAGGCTGGGGCTGGTGGGTGATGGACTTTTACCCCTGCCCATATGAGAAGAAGGTGGTTTTTACTATAAAGAGGAGGTTTTGTCCATGCTTCCCTCCTCTGCTGGTGACAGCACGCCTGCCTCCTCAGAGCTCCCATCCACCCCGTGGGCTCTCAGCCACAGCACGTTCCCTTGGCTCAGTAGCTCTCTTCTGCCTCTGGCCCCTCATCCTTGCAGCCTCTGCCTTCAGATCTGCCTGCCTGCCTGCCTGGGAAATCTTGGGCTGGCTTTTTCTAATAATTAAGACAAGTGATTGATTGCTGTCCCTTTGGGCTAATTGCACACATAATCTATTCTTTCCTCTTCTCCAGGGCTCCTCTTTCCACAAAATAAAACCCAACCACAAAAAAAAAAATGCAAGAAACCAAGCAAAGAAACAGACTTTGCCATTTAAATGGGAAGAAATAAAGGGCAAAAAGAAGGAGAGGCCAGAGCAATTTTCTGCACTCGTTCTTTCCAGATGCACTTACTGGTGCTGTGAGGAACATTTGTTTTTCTCTGTGAACAGCAGACCTTCCCATCACTGGGAAACTAAACTAAACATTGAGAACTGCGCGACAGCATTTCATCCCCAAAGGATCCTGTTGCAGCATTACTGTATGATACCGACTGCTTTCACCTACTAGGGAAAATAAATGCTTTTTGACCCCTCCTATAGTTCATTGCCATTGCTATTTGCCAGGAATCTCCCTCTGGTTCTTTTGCTCAGAGTGACTGTCACTGCCATCATATACTTATATGCTAATTGTATGAGATAAACATTACTAACAACCTAGTAGTTTAACCAGTTTTCTGTACCTATTTTGGCACGTATACATACATATGAGTTAACTTGGTTTAATCTGGAGTGAAACTATGCTGATCCGTTCTGGAAATAAATAAGTGGTTGGTAAGGGTAAATGCCTGTTTTCTCCCTAGGAAGCAGTGTACTGTTTTGTTTGATCTAGTTGTGCCAAAATTAGTCTTCAATATGATATGTGGTGGGTTTGACAAGCAACTGTATTTATTTATTTCTGAAACACTAAACAAGTAATAGCAGTTACGAAGTCCCTGTTCAGAGCTCTGGCCATGTTTGAGTAGCTGAATGTGGTGATTCTCCTGGGTTAAATCCATGTAAGCGTTCGGTTGTTGAATTCTTAGTGAGTAGTGAAACAAAATACTACGAATGTCAAGTTAGAAAATGGGTGCTATTGTGGTTCTCAACATACACATTCAGTATGTTCATTTTGTGCTAATATTTAAAGTTTTGTGGCTTGTCTTGTAACACCCAAATGCAAAGTTAAGAGAAGAAAAGGAGTGTCAAAACTCTTCATATGTCCAGAAATCGTATGGGAGCATATGTTACGTGAAGTGTGATAATCCCACAGGAGTACTCTCATCTTGGATACTGGAGAGCCTTGGTTTGGTGTTGGAGTGCGCTACAATTTGTACTGGCACGAGGGACTTAAGGGTAACATAAATATGCAAAAGTGTATTTGAAATTAATTTAAGAAATAGGGGGCTTTAATCTCACTTACACGAGGTTCTCCCTGCACAGCTTGAAGTTACAGGGAGCCTTTAACATGAGACTAAATGGTTTCCTCTCACTCTGAAGCGTCTCTGTTTTGCCACTGTGGTGCGTATGGGCTGTAGCATAAATGAGAATTGGGCTTGGAGTTGGCATGATAACCAAATGAGTGAAGAACCAATATAAAGTCCAGCACTTAAAAGCAGGTGTAATAGGTTGCTAGATAAAATGAGATGCATGGTACTTCTGATAAATGGCAGTTTGTACACTCCACAGATGTGTAGAGGTACATAATATTTACTGTTTTCATTTGTCTGTGGGCTAATGGGGAGAACGAGGGCATCGCTCAGCTAAATTTTTGCTCTGGTAAGCTTGCAGTAAATATGCTGGAATGAAAATGGATGATTTCTGATTCTTTAGGCTGTAGAGATCTGATTTTCTTGAGGTAGTATTTCTCCGAATTGCATTTACTAATTAATTATATGCAAGGTAAAAAGTGGCTTTTAATCTTCTGGCCCATATTAAAATCAGTAGCCTAAATATGGTGGTAATAGGTGTATGAATAGCTGTGCTTTAGAGTGGGTTTTTGTACCTCCTTTTTTTAAGACTAAACTCCAAACGCTACCTCCTCTTTGGAAAAAGAATCTGATTTTATGAAAAGTTGTATGGAAAATTCTTTTCTTGCGGGGGGGAAGAAATTGCAGAGCAGTCCTTCTGAAATGACTTCTTATTTTTCTAAATAAAGGTTTTGTTGCTAGTATGTAATGCTGTTGGGGAAAAACCCCACTGAATAATGGAATATGACTTTTGTGGGCATTTTCTAACTTTTTAATTGCCAAAACTGTTATCAGAGCATGAAATAATTAGTATGAATCTAACAATTGTATTTGCTACCTTTCAGATGCGTAAACAAAATTTAGAATTCTATGTAAAAATAAGATGGAAAAAAAAAAATTTACTTCTCACCTCTTTCTTTTTTTTTCTTTTCCTTTTTATATAGGGCTTTATTTGTCCTCTCTGTATGAAGTCTCATGGATCAGCTGAGGAGCTGTTCAAGCACTATGAAGCAGTTCATAATTCTGGCATTGATTCAACTCATGGAGGGGAAGGTCATCTGTCACCGGAAAGGTGCAACAGTACTCATTTGTGCATGTGCTTTTGTGTCCATGTTGAGCTGCTTCTAATTACACTGAAGGCTGTATTAATTTGAACACTTAATTATGTAGTCAAGTATTTAAATGTTCATGCCCCATTTCCAACTACAATTAAAAAGCAGCTTGAAACTTACATTGGTTGATATTGATCTGACAATAAATGAAAATCACATACACATGTTTATATTGTTAATTGAATCACCTGTTTCTTATGTAACTGACAATGAAATATTACACACTGGAATGATTTTCAGGAGTGTGGCAGAAAAAATACAGGTTCCTCCTCTTTTCTGGCATAGAGCTGAAATTTCATCTTTTGAGGGTGAGGGAGAACAACCCTGAAGATAGAGAAGAAAGCTGATTTTGTCCCTGGGTAGTTAGGGTACTTACTGGATAATTATAACATCAGTATTTGCCTAAATAGGTTCCCGTATTGCCTAGTTATTTGCAAATCTGAGAAGTTTCTGTCTGTGTCACTAATTCTCCTTCTGTGTTCCAGAAGCTCCACGCTGATCTTCAGAAATCTTCTCTAATTTATTTTATTTAACTGTTTGGTCAAAACTGTATTGCTAAATATATGCCTAGGAAACATATCAGGTTGTTCTATTTTTGAGATCAGTGGTATGTAGCAGGAACCGATAATGGGAAACTTTCTCTAGAAGAGTTTAACTGAGTAGTCTGCCTGTGTTGGAGTAGTCCCTTGTGTTGGTTTGGGGAGCTTTTTCATAGGGCTAAAATTTACATAGGTTTCCTTTTGCTTCCTGCTAGCTCTTTTTCTGTTCAGTGTTTATTTTTGACTGTTATAAATGACAGTCCATGCTGCTGTTTTGTCACACTTCCCCAAACTCTCTTGGTTTGTACACAGCAGTGTCAAAGTGAGCAGCTGCCTGTGGACTCATTCAGCAAACAGAGGTACGCACCGCACAACTCTGCGGGTGGTCACCTGCTAACGGAGCTGGCTTCTGCTGGGAAGTAAATGGTTCCAGTGTTTTGTCACTAGTAGAACTGTGACCCAAAACGATAAATAATTACATTGAAATACATACATGTATTTATGTAACTAACTCAAGAGAGGGTGAGAAAAGAGTGTGGAAGGTAACATTTCACTTGTTTTCTGAATGAAGATCCCTATCTCCCCAGTATTGTGCAGAGCTGGCAAGGCAGTAAGAATCAGCACTAGCAGAGGTCATGTCTTCATGCACGGATGGGCCCTTCCTTGTGGATAGCTGCCTTCTCTCCCGCTGCTGCAACAAAAGAAATCAAAATTAGGGCTTTATATAGGAGAAAGTGGTAGGGTACTAGTGGAGTTATATTGGGTTTCCTATGTGCACATTTATTAAAGAATGAGTATTTCTTCTCTGTCTGATTTAAGCCTTTTTGGAGTGATATAACTTAGACCTGAAATGATACTCTTAGTAGAATAATAGCAGTCACATGGGGGAATTATTGGTCATAACTGTATTGTTTATACAGTTTATGAAAGATTTATTTTTACGCCTGCAAGTTTCCAATGTCAACCAGATGTTGGCTGGTAAAATTTATTTTTTTTTCCTGGCTCTTGACAGTTTAAGGACAAGTAGTTTTGTTTTCTCTCATATAATTGAAAAAGTGGACAAGGTCAGAAAGTTTGGATGGAGTGAAGGGAGTCTGGTGAGGGCTGTTGTGTAACACATGAGCTATTTCTTCCTATTAGTGTGGGATTCTTTAATGTTTCTGAGTTGCATGCTTGCTTGAGAAAATTCTCATTCAACATAAACATGTTTTTCCAAGACTTGGAATACTGCATTAAAGAAACATTGCAGCCTGCAGCAGAGAGCCACTCTGTTAGCGGTCTAGGAGTGAAGCTTACATGTAATTCATAGGACCGAGATTGGGAGGTGAAGTTCCTTATTTAGTCAATAGAGAAAGCTAGGTACTACGAATTACATTTTGTCCTCTTCCCCCCACCCTCCCAATAAACTACCATAATTAAGTTCCAAGAGTAAATTGTGTAACTCTCCCCAGTGCGATTTATCAAGGCTATTGGTACTCGGTGCTAGGATGGAGGCACTGACATTACAGGTGGGGAATGGGGTGGAGCATAAGGAAAAGGTAGTAAGAATTTGCCAGATGGTGAGGCTGAGGAGATGTGCTGAGAGGAGGAAGGGATTGTAATGGCCCTAGCAGAAAGGGAGATTTGGTGAGGATTTGGATGACAGTAAGAAAAACGAAGTTACAGTTCCTAGAGTGATCCTTTACGCTCTTCCCCCGCCCCTTCATTTTCCACTGGTCAGTTAAACTGAATTTAGGTTTACTCTTAAAACTGTCAAGCAAAACTCTGTTGGGAATATTGAGGCAACTGCTGTAGAAGGGTCCTTGCATTACAAACTCTCTCTCTTACCCTTCTCCCCTCCTCCTTCCCTTCTACTACAAACTATTTTTATACAGCTCAAAACCTTTTATCTACCACGAAGACCAGAACATCTTAAATGCTTTAGTACTGCAGATCTGGTATATGTTGAGGCCCAACTTCAATATAGTTAACTGTTTCACCTGCCTGAGATTTCATTTATAATCTTAGGTGTGAATATTAGCTGATTTACTTACTCATACTGGTGAGAAAGCTGCTCCCTCTTTCTACCTACAACCAATGTATGGGTTTTGGATTACAGCTACACCTGTCTCAGTAAAGTTGTCTTTGCAAACCTCCAGTGAATGTCTCACACAGGCAGAATAATGTGCAAACAGGAGAAAATCTTCCTCTGAAAAAAATTAGCCTCCCAATATCCCATGTTTGTTTTGCCATTAAAATTGGTCCACCTTGGAGTTCTTGCTTCACTGGTTCAAGTGTGTGTGTTTCACTTGCTTCTTGATGACCCTGACCTGATGTTAATATGCTAATGTAGGCTGAATCTATTCCTTCCCAGTTTAGCTAAAGAGTATCTTGCTATGGTCTTTTTTTTCCTCCTGAGATAATTTAAAAGAACATCTGTGGAGGAGGGGATAATGCAGCACAGCAGCAATAAAATCGTGTGCTATAAAACTGAGAGAATTTGTTGGCATTGGCACCCACATATATATATTCTGTGTATTCCTCAGTGTTGCCACTGTACATACAATAAGAAAAGTTATGTTTGCATTATTTTAATGATCTGTGTATTCTACGTTTGGAGTGGCTGTGTCTCAGTAATGCAACATTATCCTTGTATGTATAGTTGTGCAATTCTGTAAGGAGACCTGCAATTTAGAAGGGTGCTGTCTGAATCAATTAGTGACAATTTTAGCCTTGGATCTTGTGTTCTTGCATGGCTGGAGGCTTGAGCACGAAACTTGAGAATTCAAAATCCCAAGGCTTTAAACATTCAGACCGTTAAGTGAGTGTATCTGTGGGGCATACTGAATTGCTGTGTGGATGAAAAATTACGTAACTGCATATTTCAAAAGGAGTAAGATAGCGTGCTGTCTCTTAGCAGTGTTCCTTTACATGATATGGAAAGTGAAGGAGAATACACCTGTCCTTTTCATAAAAAGGCATGCAAAACAGTTAAATGTCCCAAAGCACAGCTTTGCTATTCTGAACTCATGTGGNTTCTTGAAAACAAAGCTAGTTATCTCTCCACAATGTAACTGTATATATAAATCTGAAGAACAAAGTCAGAGTAGATAATGAATCTTCCATACTACTCACTCAAGTTCAGTTCAGACTTTTCTTTCTCTTGGCCTTATNTTAGCATTTTTCAAGTGATGTGCAAAGTGAACTAATAAGTATCTGCTAATGAGGTTTGTTTCAAGTTTCAAAAAATCCAAAAATAACTATTTATAATTATGTAAGTTATATTTATGCAGTACATGATTATCACTCCAGTTAATTAATACACATTATAGCCTGTATGTAATTGACGAAATATAACCACTGCGTATTAATTTTCTCCACTCCGTGGATATATTTATTCAGAGATGANAATAAATTGAATGTGGTGTTTCATCTGTTACAAGAAAGGACGATGGGGTCTTTCTTGTAAAAACTTTTGGAGAACGGTAGTGGGATTTCACAGATGTCCAGATGAACTGAACAAACAAGGCAAGACAAATTGTGGTGTTTTGTGCCCTAAGGAAGCTCTCACTTCTTTTACTACTATGAGCTACTTAGATACTGGATTGTTACAAACCTCAGAAATTGCTTTCTGACAGAATGCCTTCTCAGAATGTATTTAATGATGTCTGTAACCTCTGTTTCTAGGGCAGATTTCAATATTGAGGAAAGGGAGGGGGAGGGGATCGTTACTGGAGTCTTGCAAGTCTGGAAGCCTCGTAGTATAGTGATACATGAAATGGAAAATCATCTTGGCCTTTTCCAGTCTTCCAGATATAACTGTTTGAAATCAGGTATTTTTATAGTGCTCTGCAGTATTTGAGCACTGAAGTCTTTATTTCCCTGTCTTTTCCAAAAATGAGATGAACTTTGGAAGCAGTAGTTTTTATTCCTACTGTCTAATGATGCATTTATTCTGTTTTCTTAAGGATTCTAAGTCTGATGGATTGACAACGGCTACATCTACAGGTGGCTAACATTTTATTATATTAATTTCTGCACTGTTCTGGAATTTCTGAAATGTTTTTCAGTGTAGCTTTTAGGTTTATGAAAAAGCACTTTTGGTCAATTAAAGAGCTAGAAAGCTGGAATGGTACAATTACTGGAAAAAAGTTCATTGTAAATTCTTAAGATAAATAGCTTTTGATAGCTATACTCTGGTGAAATGTTCCAGAGATTCGAGGTTTGTAATTTCTAGAAGTGCGACAGGAGTTCTCCTGACTCTGAAAGCAGTTCTCATGAGTAGTTTTGAACATGTTTTAAATCATTTAATATACTCAAGCATTCAGTACAAGTCTTTTGCTGAGAAAGACAGTGATTGTTGGTATTTAAACTACAACATTTGTCAGTGCTGGTTTTATCTAGTGTTTTTCTGTACTCATTGCTAGCAAAGAAAACAATGACTTTTTTTGTNTGGAAATGTATTTTACTTGCACTTGGTTCTTTGCTTCAAATTGCAAAGTGTTCCACTGTCTTAAGCAACCAAATTTACAGTTCTCTCTCCCCCATCTCCTTTTTTTTTGTCGTTTTTTCCCCCCTAGGAGGAGAGGTGGTATTCAGAAGAGCTGAAGAAAGAACTAGAGAAATTGCAGGGGCAGCGTCAGCAAGTAATTGCTTTAAAATACTTGAAGCAGGTTTATCATCAGCATTGACATTGAAGATTAATACCTTTTTTGTAAGGCACGTGGCCTGATTTAGTTAGTTCCATAATTTGAATATTGACGTGTTCTTGAAAACAAAGCTAGTTATCTCTCCACAATGTAACTGTATATATAAATCTGAAGAACAAAGTCAGAGTAGATAATGAATCTTCCATACTACTCACTCAAGTTCAGTTCAGACTTTTCTTTCTCTTGGCCTTATTCAGAACTGGGTTTATTAAAATAAATTGAATGTGGTGTTTCATCTGTTACAAGAAAGGACGATGGGGTCTTTCTTGTAAAAACTTTTGGAGAACGGTAGTGGGATTTCACAGATGTCCAGATGAACTGAACAAACAAGGCAAGACAAATTGTGGTGTTTTGTGCCCTAAGGAAGCTCTCACTTCTCCTCCTAGG
>VYZW01038655.1:0-46037 GCA_013401315.1 Balaeniceps rex | reverse complement strand
TTCAGCATGTTTTAGTTAGTACATGGCAAAACCACCAAAACCCAAAGCCAAGCAAGCACAGATGCACCCTAGAGTTGCCATTTGCAAGAACACTGATTTGTGCTGTGCTTTGTATTAACAGATATTTGCAGTAAGTAGGATCCACTGTATTTCTTCTTGTTTACACCACAGTTGTGCAAAATGGGGCCTTACTGTGACCCTAAAATGTACTATTTTAAAATATATTATTTGTACAGCTGTATAGGTGACCACAGCACTATACAGACAACGGAAAAAGAATGTGTCCTATCCCAGAAGGTTGTGATAGAAATGTAACCCCAAGAGTCAGATCAGAGTTAAAAGCAATCTTAATAAAAACACACAATACAGGCTAATGAAAAGAAAAATATTTCCTTGAGTTGTATGTTTAAAGGCAGAGTTTTAAAGGCACAGTTGGGACTTGTTTCTTAGCAACAGGGCTCATCTGAGCCATGCAAACACTGTCATGTTGGAAAAAGATACCCTCAAGAAGAAAGGCAATATGAAAGGAGCTAGAAACATCAAATTTAGATGTCTTCCTGCTGTTGCAGGAGCATTTCATCAGCATTGCGAACCCTTCAGGCAATGACCAAGGTCATTTTGATAAACTGTAATGATCAGAACAAAGAACTCATCTTTACTTCTCTTTCTCAACAGGGAAGAATGGCAAAAATAACATTTAAAAAGATGTGCGTTGGTATTACAGGGATACTATAAACCATAGTTTAGGTCCTGTCTTCCCTCTCTATCCATAATAACATGGCTGTATTCTACACTGAGGGCATAGGAGTCCTGCAGAACGAAGTCCTTGCTCTGTTGTACCTCATAGTGTATCCAGTACTAGATGTTTCAGAGGAAGATCTGTAATGAACAGAGTTGAATGCAATAACCTGCCTGTAGCAAAAGCTCCTCCTAAAGGAGTTGATTAGCTAGATGATAACACCAAAGCAGGAGATGATTTTTATTAGTATTATTTAGTCAAAATAACTTAATGGCAAATGTTCTTTTTGTTGGACATATTAGATGGGATTCATCTACCTGTGCATCTGAGTTGGTTGCCGTTATAATCTGTGGGGAGGAGTTAGGCACTACTAGCGTGTGATTCATCTCTTCTCTAAAATAGGTTAAGTGAATCACACCCTCTGGGGGCCTCTGTCTCCCTTTTTGGTTTGGTGGGTTTTTGTTTGGTGTTTTTTTTTTTTTTNTTTTTTTTTTTTTTTTTTTTTTTTTGTTGACAGCAAAGGGTAACTGGCTCAGATCAAGACACCTCCCTTGCAGATATCTGAAGTTAGGTCAGATGAAAGCTACCCATTAACTGGTTTGCAAAATAAGGCATTTACTTTAAAAGTTTCAAAGTACATCATGCATTGCCCACACATCTTTCTGGATCTCATCTTGTCCTTACAAGAACTCATGAGTAGGTCTGACCTCCATGCTGTTTCCTAATGCATATCTACCATGTCTCATGTAATTTGTATATTTTTGAAGTTTAGACCTCCTATCTTTCTCATGAGTCCTCAACATAAAACCCTTTAATTTCTGTAATTATTATCATTGCCCTTCCCTGTAGATCTTTGCTAGCTCTTTTCCCAAGTGTATGTGTATTGGGTGTTGGTGGCAAGGTTTTGGCAGCAGAGCGCTGCAGGGAAGAAGGGACTCGTCTGTGGGAACAGCTGAAAGAGACATCCATGGAAAGCCCATCCTGGAACAGGTACTCCTGACAGGAACTGCAACTTGTGGAGAGCACATGCTAGAGCAGATCTGTCCCAAAGGACTGCAGCACATGGAACGATCAACACCAGACCAGGGGAAAAGCATCAGGAGGAAGGAGTGGCAGAGAGGAACTGCTCTGAACTGACCATAACTCCCCCACCACCACCGCCACCCCGCATTCCCCATCCATCCTGCGCTGCTCAGAGCAGGGTGGAGATATCAGGAATGAAAGAGTAAAGTTGAACCTAGTGGTGGTGGGAAAATAAGGGGAGGAGGTGGTGTTTTAATTTGTCTGTTTCTCACTCTCCAAACCTGCTTTAATTGGCAATAAATTGATTTTCCCTAAGTCCAGTCTGTTTTGTCTTTGACTGTAATTGGTAAGTGATCTCACTGTGTTTATCTCAACCCACAAACTTCATCTTATTTTCTCCCTATGTCCTGTGGAGGGGAGTGAGAGAGCAGCTGGGTGGGTGTCTGGCAGCCAGCCAAGGTCAACCCGCCACAGCACGTCACTGATTTCTGTAATGCCATTATAACCTCTTCTATAGCATCGCTCTTCTAGTACAGTCTAAAATCTTGTTAGCTTTGCTGACTGTGGAACACCTTTAGCACATGTTGTCGCTACGCTCCTCATGGTGATATTTAGTTCCCTTCCTTGAAAGATGTGGCTGGATGTTCAAAATGTTCTTTCCTTTATGCATTATCTGTGGTATAGAAAGTATGAGAGAGGTTCTTGCATGCTCCATATCAGTAGCTTTGAGAGCTGCTATATTTATTAATGGGGCTGGCAGATGAGCTCAGATGAATCTTGGGAACTGGCTTACTGCCTCTCCTTGCTTCACCCCAGCCAACCGGGGTGATGCCTGGCAGTAATCCGATTGTGATGACTAACGTAGAAAGGTTTCCCTTCTCACTCTTCTTCTGACTTCTGGGGCATTGACAACTCCATGAGAAAGTTGATTGTGGCAGCTTAAGCAGTTACGGCTGAAGTAACAGTGTCTGTTCCATGCCCTAGCTGGAGGTACACCACCTCACATCAAGAGATAGCAGATGAAAACATCTATTAGTACCTCAGGGCAAAGCCATGGTTAAAGTAAGCCAAGTTTAAGCTTAGGAAAGCTTTGGTAAGACTTTGCACTGAATCTGCTGTGGCACAGATACATACTCCCTTCTGTTGACTCTGATACGAGTTTATAACCTATACTAAAAAGAGATTGATTGCCTGGCAGCTGGTCCTCTTCAGCCTGTAAGTCCTCATATAGTTGCACAGCATAAGCAGTTGATAGTACGGTATTGGACCAGTTCTGCTCTCCTCAAGTCATAAAAAAACCCCAGCACATATCATTAGCACTGCTTAAACAGGAAGAAACTAACTATTTCCTGTAGGAAATACTGATTATTTCCTAACACAGGAAAGAGACTTCAGACAAACATTCTTCAATACCTTGTAATATCTTCATTTTCAGGTACATACTCATAATCCTCATCTGTATGTTTCACTTTCATTATAGCCAAAAGCCTTGGAGGACAGTGAGGCTCAACTAGGAAAGCTGGAATTTGATGGAGTAACCTGACGGCTCTTTCACTATGGCCTCAGGCATGATTTAGCCTGAGATTCCTTGATTTCAGAGGGAATTAAGTGCCTAAGTGTTTTCAAAAGTCCATGCTTTAGCTTCTCTGCCTTCCTTCTTTTGTTCTTCAACAGAAGGAGAATGCTAGCATACATAATTACTCAGACATGCAGTGGGGTATCATTAGTACTTATTAAATGCGAATATAAAGAGAACTAGATGAAGTGCTGCTGTTGGTCAGTATGGACATTAGGAGAGAAGTGACAGTATGTTCAAAACAATAAATAGAAAAATATATGCAGAGTTATTTGCATACGTTAAAAAATATTGAAGGATTATAAATGGTTTAGGGCCAGAGGTTTGAGAAGGATAGGAACTATGTGCATGCTCTCTCCCTGCTGAACAGTTCGGCTCAGCTGTTAATCTTCACTAACTGGAAAATAAAAAGCACTTTTCCAATAGACTTGTATTGCCTTAATCCCAGATCTCGAAATGTGATGTTTCACACGGATCACGTGCATGGTGCAGACTCAGCCTGTCTTGCATCACTTGCCATTCAGCTAGCAGTGATGAGACTGAACTTTCCTCCAGCACCAGACAGATTCTGCTTTGTGCAGCCAGCCAGCGTGTCAGCAAATGTGCCAGCACCTTCTCCTGATACTTCTTTCTTCCTTAAGGTGTTCTGTAGTTTAGGGACTTTCTAACCCACAAGTTGTAATTGCATCCCTGTATTGTAGTGGCCTTTGACTGACCTTTCTTCTATGTGTATTTTGATCAGTATTAGTTCAATTAGTAGTGAGGGGAGTTGATGACGCTGTCTTACTCCATCCAGTCCTCTTCCCACACTCTCATCCCACCCCAAATCTGGTCTTGCTTTCTGTCAGATGGGCAAAAAGAAGAGCTAGTTCCACATGATCCATAGCTACTAGCCCATGTATTGGCCTGAAACATCCTGCTGCCAGCCATGCTATCTCTCAGGTGAGGCATGGAATGTCTGGTGGGTTTGTGCAAAGCTCATTCCAGCTTCCAAACATTCAGCCAAAAGACCAAAAAATCCTGATGGCAGCTCATGTCTGCTAGTTCCCTCCAAGAGCAGAGACTGGGAAGCTTTAGCAGTGATAGTCATTCCACCTCTGTAGGAACAGGCTGGTTTTGAGACTCTTCCTGGAAAGGGTAGGGTGATCTGAGTCTGGTTTGCCCGTGACAGTAATTGGCACATGATCTCTCCCTGTCCTTATCTTGATCCACAAGCCTTTCATTATATTTTCTCTGCCCTGTTCCAGCTGAGGAGGGGGAGTGACAGAGCAGCTTTTGGTGGGCACCTGGCATCCAGCCAGGGTCAACCCACCACAGACCTGTGGATCTTGAACCTAAACTCCCCTTCTCTCCTGCTGTCCCGTGTGCCAACTTGCTATTGCCTTTCCCTGTAAGGAGCTGCCACAGGGCAGCAGTTCCATTTGTAGAGCACAGTGTAATCATTACAGACTTGAGATCCTACAGTAGGCCCTTCTGCTTAGTTTATTGCACTGTTCTAATTGCCCTAGTATCTGAGATAGAGACACGTGGTTTGCTGTGGACAGCTCTGACATCCCAGAGTGTTGGTGGTCCTGTTCCAAACTGTTTCCAAGGAAAGTTTAATAAGATGCAGCTGCTTTGTGATGTGGTCCTAACGCACTGACGTCTTTGGATTTTGCACGGAACAGACATTTTTCTCTAGAAAATACTAATTGTAAAATTTAAGGTAATTTTTCATGACTGCATCTGGTTAAACAAATGTTCCTTTGAATAACAATAACAGGCTTCTGCTATCAGATTGTTCTGCATAGCACAGTAAGCTAAAAATACACGCTTTTTTTTTATTGCAGGCACAATAAAAGATGGCAGAATAGCTCTAACGTGTCACATTGTTGCTTTTCTACAATACTGTACTAGAATTCTTATTTTATAAAATGTGAGAGAAGAAAAAAATGCTATGTTTTTATCACTAAAATGAAAGAAAAATTAATTATTTTAGCTAGAAATGTGGGGTTATTTAATGCTTAAATGTAGAAAGCTATAATGACTGTAGAAATACACCTCAGGCACCCGTAGGGATTAGCATAGAAGAGTAAGGAATTCCTAAGCAGGAAGAGAACATCATGGTATATAGCAGTATATCAATGGCCCACTCTTTCAGAGAGCACACAGTAGCCCATGCTTTAAGGGGAGGAAAAAAAGCATGGATTCACCACAGTTTGTGTCAGTGAACAGCTGCGCCATTGCCACTACTTACTGACTTCGGGCAGGAGAAAGTATAGCCGCCTGTCATTTTGGTGGTTAGAACTGCAGATATCTACATGTGTAAGAAAAGTACCTGACCTATTACTTTGTCTTAAAAAATAAAATTTAAAAAAAAAAAAAAAGAAAAAAATTACACAACTGTGATTTAACTGATTTTAGCTTTTGTAAATTCCTAATATGGATGGGGACATTTGTTGACTACAGAAATAAAGTATTGCAACAAGTAACCTTGTGTCACACAGGAACTACAACAGATCGCTAATTCAACGGTAGGGGTTTTGTGTTGCAGGGTGTATATAGATGGTAACAGCAACAGATGTTCATCAGCTCCAAACGTAAAGTCTTAGAGTGGAAAGCATTTGATATGGTGTGTGAAGGAGAACTGTGGCTGGAGAGTAGGCTATAGTGATTGAAGTGAATGTAAGAAAAGAAAAACATTGAACTTGTTGATGGGAGAGAGAAAAAGGAATGGTATTTTGGGTGACCTGAACGCATGGGAAAAGGAGAGGGAGGAATTAAATACATAATTCTCCTCCTTTTCTCTTCACTTGCGAGCCTGATTGATGGGAAGGTGGTTGGTGGTGTCATCAGTGAGAAACATTCACCGCACAGGGAAATGGAGTTTGACTTTGCCATCATCGAGTTAAGACAAGAGGATGTTCAAGCAGAGATACCAGAAAGACTGGGCAGGACGTGGGAGAGGTGTCCTAAAGAGATGCAGGAGTTTGAGTCACTGGCATAGAGATGGCACACGAAGGCTCGTGGTGCGGATGAAGTTTAAAGAAGGCATGGCATGTAGGGAACAGAAAAGGGGAAGGGAATTGCAGAGGCTCAGGCTGTGCTGCTGTGAAATAGGAAGAGAAAGACCGTAACGTAGAGTGAGAAACGTTGAGGACACGGTAGGAGAAAGGCAGGCAGATGGTAAGACGTCAAAGAGCAGAGAGCCCCTAATGTGCTCCAGAGCTAGGAACCAGAAATGCTGCAGATGGAGCAGAAGTCCTGACACTCACCCACACTCTTTGCAGACCTTAGCGAGAACGGTTTCGGCAGAGTGGATGGAAGCCTCATTTGTAAGAGAGGAGAAAATTTAGGTAACATTGCAACATTTACAAGACAAAGGGAAGGAGGAAGGTGGTTAGGGTAGCAGGAGGGACAAGTGGAGCTGCACGACTCTCACAACTCTGCTCAGGGAGGAGACTGACAAGACGCCTTTGTCTGTAGTGGGGTAAAGTGTAGTTCTCACCTTGGTTTCAGCTGTGTAATACCATAGACTGAATTCACATTTTAGTGTGAGTGCTGATACAGTGAATCCAGGCCAGAAATGAGCTTAAACCAAAATCAGCTATTAGAAGCTGCAGATTTACAGGAGCTGGATAACTAGTCTCCCAGCTGTACAGCTTCTGGGCACAAGGTGAGCCTGGAGAGCCTGCCAGGATCACCAGGCATCATGGTCCTGCTCAGCTAGGGAGCAAGGAGAGCAACACCGGCTGCTGTACAGAGCAGAGCCTGTTTCTCGTACAGCACAACAGACTTGCTAAAAAGTTAGGAAAGTGCATGCATGCATAGAGGATCAGTTTTCTACAATTTCTAATTCTGCTCAAATTTCATAGATGCATATTTATGTTAGCCCTGTTCAAGTTCCTGTTTGGATTTGATTCATCAGCCTCACACAGCAGCAAGCATACAATGTTTGCCATGGCCTGTTACTATTATTTAAAAGAACTGTCTTTCTGCTGTTTGCACTTCTGAATTGCTGCCAAGATCAGGTTAGACCTGATGAGCCAAATTAATCCCCAGTGTAACTCTGTGGCAGTCAATGGATTTATGTCAGAGCCCAATATAGATGTATTTTTTGGCAGTAGGAAAAGAACACCGACATAGGAATGAATAAAGGTTAGATGGATGGTCCCTCAGCTGAGCCTGCCCTTTCAAGTGTTTTCTCTCTACGCCCACCCCTTCTTTCCAAGGAGATGCATTCCTCTGCTTTCCCTGCTGCTTGCTCTGGAGTCTTCAACCAGGGGAGCCATGCAAGGTGCAAATGGCAGTCCTCGGTGAGTTGGAGGATATGGAGCTTTTTGAGCTGCTCCAGAGACCCACAGGCTCTTGAGAGAGACAGTACATAACACCAGTTCCCAAGAAGGTATGAAAGGAGTAGCTGTAGGGATATTTAGGAACTGCAGTATGAGCTTTTTGGGACAGGGAGAATCTTCTGGGGTTCATACATTGCCTACCACAAGGAGGTCCTGGCCCTGGCTGGCATACAAGTAGCAAATGTGAATTATTTCCTCTGCAGGACTAGTACCCCCCTCAAAAAACACAGCCCTGTTTAGGAAACACTATGGAAAACTGGTTAAGAACTGACTATAGTGAATTGCAGTTTGTCAAACTGGAGGACATACAGAAGCAGAGAAACATCTTTGTCTAGGTTGTGAAGTCTTGTTTTAACATCAGTGCTGGTCCCCTGCCCCCAGTCTGATGGCTTCTCAGTAAGGCAGGAAAGGACATTTAAAAGTCTGAATCTCATCTCAGCTGCACCCTTTAACATTTAGATAAGGGCTTCCAGCAGTCTTGCATAGGAGAGTTGAACCATTTTACTGTTGTCCCTAACCTTATTGTAACCTATTCAACATGAGAATTATGAAAAAGAATGACAGGCAGGATGAAACTATGATAATTTCCAGCTTCTCCTTGTATAACACTTTTCCTGGTACATCTCACTCCATAGAAATCTTCTCTAATGTCTGAAGAATGGTGTCCTTGAATCATTGTATAACAGAGGTATTACTTTCCATATTTCACTCGGAATAATTGTGTGCTATATTGTGATGTTGGGAACTGTGATCTCTACAAACAAATGCATATGCATTTTCATCTAATGCTGACCAGTAGCTAGATGGCAGGTATTGGAAATTATTTGGTAGAGGGAAAATCTGTCCTGTAACAGAAATAAGTGTAAATCAGATGCTATTTCCTGCAAATTGGGAAATGCAAGAACTCCTAGAGATGGTGGTGTGCAGGGGACATTCAGATGAAAAGACCACATGTAAAATCCAGCAAGCACACTTACATGGCTGTGCAGTGGCCCAGGCCTTGCTGGACACATCTTGGCTGGCCAAGAGGCATTAACTGTTCGTGGATAACCTGGCTCCTGAACAGGACCCAGTATTCATCTATGTTTCTGGCCTGCTCAACTAAGCTGTGGTGTTTCCTTTAGCTTTGCTTTCAGAGAAAAGAGGACTAGACCCTGCAGAAATTATGATTTTATCCAAGTCAATATTTCTTTTACTTTTAAAGAAAGACCACACTTCTATGTAAGGTGCTATTTCCCCTTAGTACAAAGGCATCTCCCCTCAGAGGCTGGCTGAGCTGTTTGATATGAGCATGCATGTACTCAGAGGGGCAACGTCAAAGGGGGGTGGTCTGTTGACTTGAAGTTCACCTGTTTTGGCATGAGCAGCAACTCATAAGCATGCTTTCTGTTTGGGTGTACTGATTGCTATGAGAGTAATTGCACCTGATGTTTAAGAACCAGAACAGCTCTTCAAACATAAATTGAAAAATCAAAGTGCTCTATGTCCAAGAGCTGTTATTCGTGTAATGACAAGAGGACATGGCTCTGGGAAAAGAAACCAAGATAAATCAGCTAAGCCTTGCATAGAGTAGGTAAAGTTACTGAAATATTATAGAATAGCTGAGGTTGGAAGAGGCTTCTGGAGGTCATCTAGTCCTTCCTCCAAGTGGGTTAAACTAGAGCAGGTTGCTCAGGTCCTTGTCCAGAATATCACGGGATACCTGCCGATGCAGATATAGTGCAGTAGCATCCATAATCTCCACATTTTCTCCACCCTAGTAAGAAATCTTCCTTTTAGAAAACTATGCTAGCTGGGCTGAATTAATTTGTCTTGGCTGGTGCTCATATTCACAGAATCTGTAAAGCCACGGGTCACTCCAGCCTGCTCTATTTATAGAGCCTGCACTGGGGTGATGTCAGGCATAAGGTACCACAGCTCATTTCTACACTGCCAACAAAGACTTGCTTTTGTTGGCCTGCCTGGGGCCTTTCCATGGGGAGCTGAAAAGGCTCTGGAAGACTCCAGATCCTCTCCCCATCTTCTTCTGTAGGAGAAAGACTGTAGACAGCAGGTCACTCAGGCTGTGCATTTCAACTCTACAATTACAGGACCTGCCCTCCTCACCAAAGAGAGTGTGGGTTGGCTGCAGATCCACAAGCTCTGTGTGGATCCTTGTCCTCCTCCTCATCTCACACCGCTCTTCTACAGAATTGGTTGTGTTTGAATCTGTTTTCATCTAAGGAAGAATAGTGCTTTTGTGAAAACTGTTCTGTAAAAGCAAGACCTGGTCATTCATTTGACTTATGGTAGTACTGAACAGTGATACAGCCCCACATGTTAAGCGCATGAGAGATGGTAATTTCCTGGGACAAGGACTATCCAAATAGAAACAACACTTGAAAGTAGTAGTATGAACATCTTAATTGTATTGCTCCAGCACTACAAGAATAACGCTACAGGTTCAGAATTATTTAGCAAGCAGCAGTGAAGCCAGGACTGAATGCTGGTCTCCCAAATAATGTTCTGGACTCCTGGGTTGAAACACCACACCTCCAGGCTATGGAGTGCAACTCTGCCATGCCCCCATTAAGTCCCTGCTTGAGATGGTTTGTCATATAAAATGCATGCACTGAGTTTTCTGGATAAAAAAGGTCTTTTTGTTAGTCTCCTGCACACTTACCACTGCAGATCTCTGAACATTTATGTCACAGTTTTGTTTTACATTCCTATACTACTTAGAAGATAGCTTGTACTTCGGGGTGATTTTGGAGGCTGGCACACTTTATTACGCTTCTATTTCAGCTGTCTTGGTCTGTAGCAAAGACTCTAATTGGTCTGCATCCCCATCTAACTTTCTAATAAGATTAATTCTGTCTTATGTCTTGGTAGTCCCTAATTAACATAATTTGTCTTCACAGTTAAAGACTCCAGGGTATCGCAGCAAGCTCAGATTCACTGCTCAGTGAATCTTAGAAGTAGTTAATCTATCCTTCCCCGAGCAGAGCAAATACAGTTAGGTAGCTTCAAAGGGCTAAATCAGTTGCAAGGCAGTGATCAGAAAGACAGACGAGGAGGCAATGCAGCTGCAGACCTCAACTGCATCTGTGGCTGCTTGGCTGAATGCAGACAGACAGAGCAGGAGGGAGAGACCCTTACGCTGCCCTTAGCCTGCTGCTTTCCTTCTGCTGAATTAGAGCACCCTGAGATGGGCACTAATGACACTTAATTAACCTGTGGGAAGGCAGAGGCAGGAAAACAAGTGAGCATTTGATCTGGCTTCACCCAGCAAAACACTGAGTGCCCTTCTGAGCCCTTAGACTAGCGTGGAAGTCCAGACTGGAGGGTCACGACCCCCTGCCTCCTGCTCTGTGCCCGGGGAGAAAGAGCTTTCTCTGGTGCAGACAATTAAGAATAAACTTCAGTTCATCACTGTATAATTGGCTAGAGCCTTTGTGAAAGCTCTTGAGAATCCATGGCCTTTTCTTCATTATTTTCCCACTGTTACACAGCTCTTATTTCCAGGGACCTTTAAGAACTGGAGGAACCAGAAAGCCCAAAAGCTTTCCTTACAGGTTTCATGGCCACTCTGAAATAAGGAGTCTCTCTGGAGATTCAGCTCTTGAAGCTTCCAGGTTTGTAAAGTTTGGATGAAAAGCCACATCCAAATTATTTCAGTATCAATAGCATAAAATGGAATGGCTCCAAATTTGTTTCTGGATGTACATCAAGAAAACAGAAAATTGATTTCTGGAGGTGCTTGAGAATTATGAATTAAGATCATTGTCTTAAAAATAAGAGAGATTTTAGTGGAAGGTTGTTTCTGTCTCCTTGGTTCCCGAGCTCCTGCAGCGGGTGGGTGCACAGCAGCCCGGGACTAGGAGAGCCATGGCAAAGCACCCAAGCTGGTGTTCCTGGGTAGTTGGTGGGAGGAAAGGGGAGCTCGAGATGGAATAAGCACCTGGTTTAGTAGTAGACAGCATGAATACAGAAAGTTCTGCATGGCAGGAGACAGCAGAGAGAAACCAGCAAGTAGAACTGTTTCCACGAAACAGAGCTTCTAAGTTGCTGATAAAGTTACAGAGCAGCAGGAATGCATCCACTTAGGGCAGATGAGCTTATAGCAAAGTGCCCTGTGCTGTAAACAGCAGTCATGCTTTTTGTTCTCCCTTATGTTTGTTGTTAGAACTGGAAGCCAATTACATTATTTCTCTCAATGCTGGCATACTTAATAAGGATGCAAATTAATTAAAATTCTCTCCTCATTCCATTAGCAAAGAAAAAAGTAAGCATTGAGCAGAAGCAAGGCTGCAGCATCTCTGTTCTTTTCATAGCAACACCCCTCACTAGCAGCAGAACAAGGGACATGTCATTTAGCATCCCTGGCTCTTTGTTCCCTGTCTGTAACATGCAGACAGCCTGTGGTCTGCTTCATAGCAAACACCTGCCTTACAAACTGCAGAGTACTACCGGGGACCCGTATTAGCTTTAACCAAGCCAGTCTAGCTGTGAGCAAGCAGCAAGCTAGATTAGTCGTCTACGCAGAGCTCAAGCTGCTGGGCTGCTCAGTGTGCCCGAAGGATGACTTTGCTGGATTACATCCAGCAAAGCATCTCTCTATACCACCACAGTCAGCAGCACAGGCGTAGTGAATGGCTACGGTGCAACTTGGACAGCCAGGGATTCTCAAGCGACCCAAAGAGGAGCCAGAACAGATTGGGAAGGAAGATGACTGTTAGTGAGGTACTGGTGTTACATCGGGAAGAAGTTGGGAATAAGCAGCAGACTGGCATCATGTTCAGAGAGTTGACTTCTGTGTCAGTTAAGTGTGGCAAAGAATTTCTCCTTGAGGCACGGTATCTTGGAAATATGGCAAAAGATGATACTTGTGGTGTAGATGGACTTACCTTAAGCAATTCATTTTCTGTGGCTGCAGGTATTGTATGGTACACCCTTCCCATTTCCTGTAGCTAGGTTTCTGTGTAGTAATCCCTCCCCTCCCCTCCCCCCCATTTTACTTTTGGGAAATTACAAGTTTTCCTCAGTGGTTCATACTATTATAAAGCATGATGCAAAAAGTGTCAGTGGCAGCTCTGGGACTGCATCTTTTATATAAAAGGGGAAAAATTAGTTTGGGAGTCAGGCAGGTACAACTTGCAAAAAGAATTCAGCAGCAGCAAGTCCTGGTAGGAGTCTGAGGTCTGCTCTGCCACTGTGGGTTACACAGTTGGGCCCCACATCACTGTTCAGCAGAAGTTCTCCAATCTCAAAATACTTGAAGCACACCCTTAATTTTAAGCATCAAGTCAACAGAATTAAACCATAGGACTGGATTGGAAAACTTAACCCAAGGATTGTGGAATGTCTGGCAGTGGAACAAGCTGTGCTGCAATCTCACTATTTATGGGTGGCTGCTCTTGAGTGTTCAAAACGTTGCAGTACTGCAGAGTAAAAATAATGCCGAAGGCTCCATGTATAATTAAAGCTTTAGTAAGTCATTTCACCTTCGTGCAGGCCCCCCCCCCATGTAATTTAAGATTTCGCTGTGTATTTTTAGCCTTGGAAGTCTGTGAAAGTTTGTTGCAGTCGAGTTTTGAAGTTCGTGTTAAAAAACTCTGCATTTTCAGAAGAGTTAACTTTTTCTAAAGCTTTAAATATGAGAAAAATCTCATTTTTGATGCAAAGGCAACGCTATCTTACTTGCACGTGGGCCGTCTTCTGTAGATGCTAGATAAACACTGTCAAGGCTGTTCTGACCACATGACACAAGCCTACTAATAACAAACAGATGCAGAGCAGTAGCTCAATGCTGGAGCTACAGCAGGGTACTGAAGCAGTTGTAATCAATCACGGGCATATAATGCTTTGGGACATGCTGGACATTTTTCATGTATGTAGGGAAACCAGAAAGCTAATCCTGTATACAGCCCGCCTTCTGCAGACTTGGGAGTTGGAACAAATCCTGTGGAGACAAGAATTGCAAGCACCAGCTCTCACTTGTCAAGCAAGTGTGTATTTTTGTCCATAGCGAGGCCAAAAGGACCAGACAGAGCCAGAATTCTCTTTGAATGTCCTTCTGATATGGAAGGGGAAAATAAAAAGCAATGTGCTAGCAGAAGCTAAACAAAGCATTTTTAATAGCAGGCCATGGAGGAAAATTCATAAGCTACTCTCCATGGCAACATCTAGGTTCCGTTACATTTGCTGCCTCCACTCTCTCCTCCTCCCCTTTCTCTTCTCCCTCTCTGATCCTTCAGTTCCCACTGTTCTTGCCCAGGTCCTGCCCACACCACTGTCCATGAGACCTGGTGGTTGCAGGCAATCGCTTTGCCAGCAGGTGTCTGCACATCATTGATGTCCCCTCCTTGCAGCAGTGCTTGTTACGCCTGGCCCGTGCACGTGGAATTCAGTTTTTCGGTTCCAAGAGGTGCTGCCTGGGACCAAGCAAGACTCCTGTTTACTAAGCTGTCCACTGCTCCTGCTCTTCTTCCCCCTCAAATCGTTAAAGCCACCTATCTGCCCTAGCCCCCTTGCACTGTATTTGGCAGGGGTAGGCTTTAGTCTGCATGGGTACTGGAAAGGGGAAGAAAGCCTGCCAATGGCTGTTTAATTAAACTATAGCCTAAAACCCAAGCTTGTAAGATGTTGGTCTAAACCACCATTACTGTTAGGAGAAAACCAGGTAATTGCACTGAGTCCTGGCTTACTTCCATGGCTGAAATGAACTGCAAGGGGAAGGACATAGGGGATGCCACTGACAGTCAGGTTGCATGTTTTCTTGGGTGGGACAACCTGCTGATGCTGCAGCATTGTGTTGCAGTCTTGCCATCTCTATGTTCTTTATACTTCAAGAGAAAAGAGTCCAGCACCCACTAACAGGTGAGGAATTGCTGTATAAGTGATAGCCTCCGTACCCTAGACTAAACACCGGCCCCCACCCATAGCAGCAGCACAATTCTTCAGCACTCCCAAGCTGCTCGGTGCGAGAAGCCCACAGACACTTCAGCTGGTTACTCTGTTCCAGGAGTGTGGCTGTAGTTGTGGGCACCTATTTTCAGAGGAGGCTGAATGGCAAGTGGGTTGGTGTCTTCCGTTGCTTGCTTTGAGTGCCTCTGAGGAAACTGGGTGGGAATATGCCTCCTGACAAAGGAGTACATCTGGCCACAGAGCTGGGCTCAGGCACTTGAGAATGGTTAGCTTCCTCAGGAGGACACCCTCCAGCCTCTGCACCTCTGCTTTTGCTGCAAGCCAGAGAGATTTGCTGCATGCAATCACAGCTCTCTGAGGAGGCCATAGGAAGAAGACGCATGGTGGAGACCCTGACAAGAGCGCTGCACTTGCAAACTACAAGAGCCATGGTAGTCCATACACAGGTACATCAAGTGCTCTTCTGGACCAGCCTTTTCTGTTCAGAGAGCTGCAGTAAGCTTGGAAAAAAAGCACTCATCTCAGAGGGTTTAGGTGATATACCTGTGCTGGCAGGTTCTCTCCTGATGTGGCCTAAGCCCTACAGAGTTCCAGCAAGGGGGAAACTAGGGACACTGGTGAAGACTTGTACTGGCCAGAACACTTCCGGGGGTTTTATCTTGTGTTTGTTTTCTCAAATAAAGACACACAATTCTCTGCTTCAGGGAACTTCAGCAGATAGTCAGTCTTGAGTGTTAACGCTTTGCAGTTTTGTTTTGTTGTGTAGCCCAGCTCTACCCACATAAGCAGAGGGGAAGGGTTTTCAGCATCAGCAGATACTGCTATAGCCCTTTCTTGGGCAAGTTTTAGTTCTCTTTCCCTCATCATAATCCAAAGGACTAGAGCTTAGCATACGGATTGATGCCAAGGATGAAGGGCCTCCACAACTGAAACAACTCCTTACAGTTCAAACTAGAGTATAAAAACAAATTCAAGACACTTAGGACCCAAGGATGTCTTAACCAGTAGGTACCACATTCACTGTAATATTGAGGAAACAAGTGCAATCTTTATTACCCTTCTCACACAATTTTTCTGACTCGGGCAAGCAACAACCAGCACATCTCATGAATTTTCAGCACATCCATAACATCTACCTCGTATACCTGCCAACGCTGTTTAATGACAGCTAATAATCACTTCACTTAAAAAAATTCAAAGGCACATCAGACATGTCCCCACACAGAGCACTCCCCTAACACAATACAGCCATGCAGGTACATCTCATCCCCACAAAACACACACTCATTAACTTCATCTCCCGCTATCAGTCCAACAGCCTTCCTTGCTCCCACAGACACCTCAAATTTCACTCCCCTCTCCTTCCCATCTTTGCCTGTGCTTACCTGCAGCTGTGCTCCAGCATCATGACATGGTCCCATTTTTCCCCTCTGAGAGCAGGAAAGGAGGCACCATCCCACCACCTTACTTAGTCCCAGTGCTACAGGGAAATGTCTTAAATGATATCCAAGCTTGTGGGAAGAGGAAGGGGTGTTTCCCAGCCCCTCCCTGGCTCCAGGCTTTTGTAGGGTAGGGACCATGAGCAGCAGCAGCTGCTCCACATGCTGCCACTGACTGCAGTAATTTGGGTTTCTGCTGTTCTTCCACCTGTAACAGGGCAGCTCATCAGATGTGATTTCCTTGCAGCGGAGATACTTTCTGTTGTGAAGTTTCAGATATCTGGTAGTCAGCAGGAAGCCTGCTAACAACTGTCTGTGTGCTCAAATGACTTACGCTTAATGCTGTGGCCATCAGTGTCTCATCTCACTCTGGTTTGCACCCTGGCTCCAACCAGGCTCCCACTTCTGATGTTTCTGGGAAGGTGCCATCAGAAGTTTGCTCACAGCTAGGTCCCCCACACGAAACATGCCAAGCTCCATGTCTGGCTGAAGCTCCTGCAGGAGCGCCCAGGGTAGGCTTTCTTGCAAAAACAGGAAAGAAAAACTTCTCTCATGCAGCTTAAGATATTCCATAACGCATTGACTGCTGCACTTAAATAGCACAGAGGAGACTGTGCTCTGGACAGGCCATGGGCTTGACCTCGTGTCTTCCTCCACCTTGGATGAGTGACCCAAACAGTAGTAAAGCAGGAGAGCTCTCTCTGGGGTGTGAGTTTTTCCTCTAAGAGAAAAAACCCAAACTATTCCTCTCTCATACTATTTCGGTGTACTCTGTGAGGCCAGGAACCAGCAGGTGATGCTCTTGGGAAGGCCATGGCTGCCAGGGTACCAGCATACACTGGAGAGGGGACTTCATCCTGCGTGACGATGGACTGGAGTGGAGAGAAAGGGCAAAACCCCTCCTTTGTCTCTCCCTTTACAGTGTTGTCCTACAGATAACACATCCCCTTCGTGTTCAATGGGTTAAACTGTTGAAAACAAAAAGCTTTTAATGGTGTCATCTAAAAATACCCCAATTCTGCTGACAGCAAAAGCAAACACAGGCTCCCGGAGGCTTTCTTCCCTTGCCGAAAACAGTGCACAGTGCCCCGGCTGGCTGACACTGCCCCAAGTGAGACAAGATGAGTTGAAAGAGCAAGCTCAGCTTCCCATTCCCTCCCAGCCTCGCTTCACATGGCACCTTCACCCTCTGCCCCACACGTCAGCTCCCACCCATCCCTCTGCTCAGCCCCTGGTACTTGCTGGCCCCAGGTGCCAGGTGGGCTGTATGGCTCAGCCAGGTGATTGCAATGGGCCCTGATGCCCCATGAGGCTGAACAGACAGACTCGCTGGGTAGTATAGGACATCTTCTCTCCACCGCTTCCCCTCTGTCCCCAAAGAGACATTAATTCATTAATTCATGATTTAGAATAATCCCAGATTTTACTGCGGTTTGGATATTTTTCATTGGGAAGATAGAAGAAATGCTTGATATGATTTACTTGTCTCATTTATGCTGGCATTGCTGTAGGGGCTTTTAGTTTACGTCTGCTTGTGAAGTTAGCAGTTTGTGTTTGCTGGTTACACTTACATCCTGAGACCTTTTTAGACAGCTGATTCATTTGGCCAACATCATCCCAGCTGCAGTTTGCATACCAAGTTTGTGATTTCTAGGCTATAGGTATTCAAGTGTCTGAATGCTTGGTCAAGAAGGGAAATGGTTCAGTGCCCCAGCTCTGATGCAGCCAGGCGGTATCAGGAGATACAGCTTGCTTGCTTGCCTTCCTCCTTCTCCTCCTCCTCCTCCTCTTCTCTGCTTCCAGATGCAAACACTTCCATATTCGGCAATGTGTAACTACAATGGCTTCTTAAGGGGAAATCATCTACCTTGGCAAACGCATTTAAGACTCTTTGTTCTGCTTCACATTTTAAAGCATATGTGGACTAGAGGAAAAATACTTCCATTTTATGTCTGCTGGCATGTCTCAAGTCTTGTATTTAAAAATGCCAACAACCTCCCAAAGATGAGCTAATCATAATTAATAAAGAAAATGCACTGGCATTGGAAAATGAATTGGCTCCCGTGAATAGGCAAGTGGCCTGAAGAGGGAATCAGAAGCCAAGGTTCATGAGATTTTAATCCTAGTTTCTGTATTAATTCCCTGTCCAGAGAGGGACACTTAACTGCTTTGTCTGCTTTATTCCCTTCTGAATGGGAGTAGACATTAGCTTAGTCACTCTGGTGTTTAGGGGATTAATTAGCTAATTCAGCACCTCACTCTAATGATGTAAAAATCTTAAAAGCTTCACTGGAAGGATTTGAAGCTGTAGCTTAAGAATTATTGCTCATTTACGACCTTTTTTGTAACACATCTTGGAGGAGTTAGAGGTAAGGCGAGAGGGGAAGATTTTCATTTTCATTTTCATTTGAGAGAGACATGCATTTCCATTTGGCAAGATTTCGCATCCTGATGGGAAAACGTAAACACCCAGTTTCTGATCTTGCCTCAATCCATATTTAATCTCAGAGAGTGCTGTGGTGTAACTTTGCGGAGAACAGTATCAGGAGGCACGGGCGAACATTCCAGGCTTCTTGCTGCTTTGGAGACACTATAAGGGAAGAAAAAGATAGGTGAAGCGGGGCAGAGATCTCACGTAATCCCACATGGAGGACACAAAAGACACGGAAGACAAAGCCACAGAGCAAAAGACAGCCTTTCTTCTAACAAGCAACGGGGAGACTTATACAACATCCTTTGGGATTAAAATTATTTCCCCTTTTCCTCTGTGCAGACCCTTTTGTTTTGGTCGATAAGGGGATGAAACTCTGCCTGTGAAAGCCAAACAGTCAGATGACGAAGCCCGGGGGGAGATTTCTCACACGGGAGAAGACACTGCCCCTCTCCCTGCCGATGATGCTCTGCTGTAGGGCTGCCTCCCACCACCCAGCAGCGCTCACCCACTCCCCTCCGCCGCGGTGCTGCTCCGCGGCTGCTCCGCGCCCGGCTTCGGCGTGCGGCAAAGGGAGCGGGTGGGAGTACGAAATCAGATTGAGCCAGCGGCAGGAAGACGAGCCGGGTTTTAGGAGCTGGTGGAGTGTTAGGAAGATGCTGGAGTTGAAGCCTGCAGAGGATGGTGAGATTAAAAATAGGCTGTAGCCAGACTTCCCCAGCATTTCGGCATCTTAACTGCCTGTTCTCCTTGTGACCCACTGAAGAAGAGGCAGCAATGGAAGAGATCATCTCTTCCACCACCCTGGCAGCGCAGGACGAAATGGTATTTTGTTCCTAACCAGATCCTTCTGCGCTCTCTGTCTGGTGAGGTCTTCTGGAAGGATGTAAACTGAGTGTTTCCTCCCCGTCTTCAGTCAAACCAAGGGACTCCCTCCTTCCCCTGAGTTCAACAAGGCACTTGTGTGCATTGAAGATAAGCTCATTCATTCACATCTTACGGGGCATTTGCAGGCTTCCATCCTGTGATAGGAAAAAGGGCAATTTTTGTAGAAACCGCTGGACATCATGCTGCAGGACTTTTAATTCAAGACATTCGTTAAAGAAAGGATTTCCCAGAACTACGTTATCCAGTACAATCCACTTTACACCTTTGTACCTACCTTAGCAATGCTGTATTTATATTAAAAAAGCCCAAGGACAATTCATAATGATTAGAGGTGTTGAAATGCATACTTAGACTAGGTGACTGAACCTCCTGGCCAACAGCTTTGGTTATAGGTGTCAGAAACAGTTTCTTCTGCTCTTTGCCCATGCTGTGTATTTCTGCAGGTTGGTTGTGGGACACACAAGGCTTGCCCGAGCTGCGGGTTTCAGCTAGCCATGGGCCCAGAACGTCAGCTGCGAATAAATGATCAGGCTTGTCCAACGTGGTAAATTCAGGAAGAATCTTTGTAAAGGCTGCTGTGGTGCAGGTTTTTTTTCCTCCAGCTTTAACTTTCCTACATCAACAAGATCCTTCATCTGAATTCTTTTAGGAAGCCTGAAGGGTGTTCGCAAGTTTTGTAAGGTGGCTCAAGCAGAGCCAAGGGCTGCCACACCAGGTCGCCTGGCTCCAGCACTGGTTTAGCTTAGAATCATAGAATCATTTGGTTGGAAAAGACCTTTAAGATCATCGAGTCCAACCGTACCTGTCCAGCTTCTTCTGCTTTGATAAAACATGCTCTCAGGTAACAACTTGCAACTGGGGAAAGCATTGTGCAAAGATGCAGTGCCACATTAGCACCCCTTTTTTTTGGTGTGCTCCTTCTAGAGCAGTATTTGTGAATAGTAACAGACCGCCAGACCCGTACAGCTTTCTAAAGCCAGTCCTGCTCTAATTCTGGGTGCAATTTTCCCTTTTAGAGCTTCTGTGTAGTAAATGTTCTCCCCGAGAGAGCCACCAGGCAGAAAAAAGGTAGACTGGTATTTCCACAGACACACAGCACTCCCTTGTAAACTGCCTACAGTGCATAAGTGGTTACTGCTGGGCGGGGGAGAAGGAACCAAAACCCAAAGAGTGTTTTTTCTGTCCTGGTTTTCAAGTATACATATCGATGTAATTTAGTGGGAGACAGTAGTGTGTTCGACTGAGATGTGGCTGTGCCTCCATTTGTCCTCCTGTAAAGTGTTTCCAGCTTTTCAGCACTGCAGTGGGAGCACAAGAAGTGGGATGCTATGAGAAATGGGTCTAAGGGAAGGAACCTGGCACAAAGCCACGGCTTTCACTGGGTATTTTGTTGCTGCTCTCTCCCTAGGAACGTTTGTATCCGCTTTCACTGTGCTATGCGGAGCCCGGACCGACCTCCCTGACAGGCACATGTGTTGTGTCTTCTGGCTGAATATTGCTGCTGCTCTGATTCAGATCCTGACAGCGATCGTGATGGTTGGCTGGATTATGAGTATATTTTGGGGGATGGACATGGTCATTCTCGCAAGTAAGTACTGCGCACTCACCCTCCCCCCAACTTCTCCCCTCCGTGGCCGTGTTTCTGGGTCCCAGCTAATGCCCCTGCAAGCCATCAGGCTGCACTGTAGGGAAGAAGAGCCACAGGATGGGCTCTGCAAGTCCATGAGAAACACAGCAGGCAGAGGAATTGCTGGGAGGCAGTTGGGATGGGCCCCGTGACACACCTGGAAGAGCCTGCCATCCCACCACGTGGGTTAGGATCTTCCTTTCCCCTTTAGAAAATGAAAAGTGCAGGAAGGGGTGAGGCCCCCCAGCACTGTGAACTCTGCTGTCTGGAGCCCCTTCTGCCCTGGTCGCATCTGCGTGCGTGTTTGAACGAGAAAACCCTTTCTCCCTTACAGCTCGGGCTGCATGTCTCCGGTTAGGAAGACCTTCCCGCAAGGCTGGTTCTGCTCCCAGGGAGCATGCAGGGCTAGCTGTCCCCAGAAAAGCCCTGGGGACTCCCCTGGACCCTCCCCTTCCTCCCCAGAATACATTTACGCAAAGGCTTTTTTTCATGTTTCACACCAAGTTCTTAGGCTGAGCAGGACTGTTTAGCTACTCCTAGAAGCATTTCCCCTACACCCTTTTAAGGAGCCTCCAAAACATTAGTCTAGGGGAGGAAGAGAGGAATCCTTTTTTAAAGACACAGAGTTTAGGTCACCCAGTTAGTATATATTACCAATCTAGAATACAGCCTCTGTAACTTTATCTGCTAAAGACCTTTACTGGTGTAAAAGTTGTATCATGTCTGTATCATATCGCCTGTATCATAAAGCAGAGAATTAAGGTGACAGCCTCACCTTGCCTCCAAAGCCAGAAGCAGTCCACAACTCAGGGTGCTGATTGCATCTGGAAGACCCCACTCCCTTTCCAAAGGCTGGCAGAGGCCGGTGGTCATTGCCCAAAACCAAACAGGTCTGAGATCCTTCAGGCTGGCAGGGCAGGCAGTTCCCAAAGCAAGTGCTTCTCCCAAAGAATGTCTTACCAGCAGCTTTTGCTTTCTGGTTTGAAGGGGCTCCACTTTGTCATCTCTGCTGATGACATCTGTGGCTGCATGACAGAGGAGGAGAGAGGATCTCAGGAAATTGCCAGGCACCTGCCTGAAGATGAGATGGATGACATTGAAAAAAAACAGCGGGAAAACAGTGCGCATCTTCAGCTGCCAAACCCAGGGGTTAAACCCTCTCACCAAACCACCTGCTAATTTCTGAGCCAGCTTCAATTTACAGGCTGAGTTAAGGGCAATCCCCACACAGAGCAAATGATGGATATTAAAAACCTGAACATAACCAAGGCAAAAGGCTTTCCTCGGGATGAAGGCAGCACTGCCCTTCGTTTTTCCCTGAAAACCACCTGCTAAGTTTCCTCTCAGACGTACCCACAGAGCAGGGGTAGCCCAAGTTATTTCTGAGGATAAATTGTGAATCGGTGTACATCTGTGACGTGTCCTTAAGAACCTGCCCAGTTTGTGTGTAATCCCATAATTACGTGTCCATAATCATATGGTCTTCTGCTATTCCTCTGCCGGACAGCCTCCGTGTGTGGTTCGCTGCCTGGCAGGACCCAGTTCTGCAGCTGTGGGGAGAGGCAGGAAAGCATCTATCCAGATAAAGAGCTACAGCTGAGACCGTGACTTGCTTTTCTCCATAGTCCTGTTCATGTATGTCCTCCAGGTAGAGGGGCTGGGGCTCAGGAGGGTCTTACTGGTTTTCCAGTTTAGTTGCTGGGGAAAACCATACTGCTTGGAAGTACTGCCCCGAAGCTGTTCCCCACACCTGGCTGGACCCCACCAGTTTTGGGAGGCAGAGGGTGGGTGAGCAGCATGTGGTGGGGATGCTCAGGCCAAGAGGTCCCCCCAACGACAGCAACAGTATTTCATCCCAGCCCCTCTGGTGGCAGCAGAAAAGGTTAAGAGGAGTCAACGTGTTTTATGTTAACCAGCTATGTATCATCTGACAAGTGCAGCCCTTGGCAGTTTCTTGCTGTCTCATTAAATAGCTGGGTTTTAAGTTTACTTACCATGCAGAGAAAATAATGGCTAAATAAAGCAGGTTTTGGTTGATGGAGAATAAAAGAAAAACCTCATTTTTCAATCAAAACAAAGAACAGAAGTGATCAATTGCTCCCAGCTGGATCAAACAGTCCTGTCAGACCCAAAATGGTTTGTTTTTTCATGTTTTGTTTTCATGTTCCAAAAAAAAAAGTAAAAACTTAAAAAGGAAACAGTGTTTCAGATGCAAGAAATAAGACATTTCATTTAAAAACACTGCCAGGAAACAGTTTGCTTTGGTTGGGTTTTGTTTGTGTGTAAACAAACTACTTGATGTGCTGAACAGAGACTGTACACCGCTGCAACTTCAATCTGCACGCAGGTGGGAAAGAGTTACAAAAATATGAAACGACTGCCCACCTCTAGTCTTCCTCGCCTCGAAATGGCCAATTCCTCCTGTCCTCGTGAGGGTCCCATATGATTTTGATGGGCTAGAGGCAGGGTGCAGCGGGTGGTGTCTAAGCTGACGGGGGCTAGCAGGGAGGAGAAGGGTGGGAAGCAGCAAGGGCTTGGGGATTCGTCTCCGGCTTTCCCTGAGGGTTGGGTGCCTTTCTCCCCGGATCAGGGCCTGCCTGTCTATTAGCTGGTAGGGGGCTGGGTGGGAGTTAGGGAGGGTCGTTGCAGCTTTTCATCTTCTAGTGCTAATTGTCAGCCATTAAAAGAGGGAGCCTGCTCCGAGGGGGGAGCTTTGGGGGTAATGTCATACTGCCTTTAATGAGGGGAAAGAGAGAAGAATTATAGGCCAATCAGGTATACTTCAATTCCTGGAAGAAGTAATCAAATAAGTGACTTGCATGCATTTAGAAAATAAAAAGAAACAAAGTCAACCTGGGTTTTTCCAGAGCAAGCTGTGTCAAGACTGGCTGGATTCCCTTCTGTGGCAGAGGGATTCATTTTGTGAGTGGCGGCGGTGGTCAGCCATTCCTCCTGACTTCCAGGCGTTGACACCATCTCACACAGCGTTCCTACCAGCAAGCCAGGGAGACATGGCCTGGGTGAAAATGCACTTGAGAACTGTTCTCTAAATGCATTTTCCTGAACTGGAAAGATATAAGGAGAGGTGTGTTGAAAGGTCCCTCCAGAATCCAGCTCTGTTCAGTATTTTCATTCATGGCTTGATGATGGACCGGAGAAGGGGCTTACCAGCCCCACACCACCAGCAGCTGCAGGGATGACAGGCACAGCGAGGGCAGTGTCCGGATTCAGGCAAATGGAAGAAATGGTCTGAAAAAAAAAAATGCTACTCAGTAGAGACAAGTCCAAGACACTAAGGAAGGATTAATCAACTGCATAAATACATGCTGGGGAACAACTTGTTTTTCAGAGAAGGATGTGGTGGCTGCAGTGAGTCACAAGCTGCGCAGGGGTACATTGCTGTGGAGGGAACAAACACTGCCCAGGCACGTAGAGGCAGAGCCTGTAGGACATTAACTAGTCCCCTCACCTTTCTCAGCACACATAAAGCTGTGGCGAGGCTTGTGGCCAGCTTTGGAGGCTGTACTTCATGTGGACAACCTGGAGAGAGTCCAGAGGACCATGAGACAGCAGGCAACAAAGAGGTTCAGCGGGCTAGTAAACGTGAGAGGGCAGCAGTTTAGCCTAAGACAATCTTAAATAACAGCAGGAAAGATCTGTGTGGAAATTAGGAGACATTTTCCCTCCAGTAAGGTCAAAATGCTGAAAAGGTAGCATGGCAGGATCTGCCCTTTCTGTCACTGGAAGACCCCAAGAGTGGGTAGACCCACATCTGTCAGGAGCAAGGTGGGACATGGGAAGACACTGTCCAGCCCTCATCTCCTGTAAGGTGATATATCCCTTTAGCAGAATATATCCCAGAAGGAAGATTAATTGAATGCAGTTTTGCTGTCACACTTAATTACTTTTGGCAACACAGTGGCATGGGGCATTTTCTCTGCTAATTTAAATGAATTGCCAGCTGGCCCCATTAAACGCCACAGATATCTTCTTTAAGCAGCCATATGGCTTTGGGAACAGTCCTTCGCTCTACCTGCTGTCTGAAGGCAAAGGTAGATTAAAAGGAAGCACTTAAAAATTCTTTTGCAAAAAAACCAGTCTGGACGCTCCCCTTGTCACTGCAAATATCCAGCTGCCCTTGGTGGCTGGGCAGCGCTGCCACACCGTGCTCTCCTCAAACCGCTCGTCATGGCTGCGGCGACAAGGCACAGAGCTGAGGCAAAAAAGAGCTAATTAGCTGGCCAAAGCCAACTGGAAAATGAGCCCCCTAAGGCTTTCCGGGCAAGTTTCCCTCCGCTAAAGGCACACCTTGTCCCCAGCCCACGCAGCACGCGTCTTTGTTAGCTGCATCGTGCAGAATGAACGCAGAGGAACGGCCTTTCCAGGAGCTCCCTAGCTGCTCAGAGCTCGTCATAAAAGGATTTGTGCCATTTCTTGACAGAAATACCACAGAAATCAATATAGTAATGTCGCACTGAGGTGGCAGAGGGGACGGAAGTCAGGGACTGTTTGTCCAGGCGTTGTTTCGCCTCTAATGAATGCAGCAAAGAAGTCAAGCCTGGTTTCTGAAGGAAGCCCTCGCTCAGCTTCTGGCCTCTGAATTAACCACTTGCGCCTAAGTGGCTGCGCCTGTGAACGAGCACAAGCACCATGGCTTGTGGTTTCACAGGACGGGGACTCCTGCTGCAGCCCCTGCTTCTGCAGCGGGCAGCTGACTCTCAGGGACTGATTGCCAGCCAGTAGTAAGAAATTACCTGTAATCATGCTGTCCACTTGTCACGCCTTTGCTAATTACAGCGCTCAGACCTTGCCAGAAGCAGCAGCAGATGATTGCATGGTTACTGTACGCTCGGGCTCCAAGGGACTTTGGAAAGCATCACCGAGCCTCTCTCCTCTGCAGGGCCCCTGCTAGGGCAGGTAACACAGCTGCCCTGGGAAGGAAAGGGAGCAGAAAGCACTTGAGAGGCTCAGAAGGGAACAACATCCTAAACCAGCTGGTAACCCTTCATGAGATGAAGGAAATTCTGAGGACAAATTGCCCGCTTAGACCTATTATGGGTTTTTTTTAAATCTAAATAGAGCCGCCCCCCAAACTATGCCTGAGGGAAGTAGTTAAAATACCCTTTTTTGCAGTTTCCTACCAAATGCTGCAGTAGGGTAAGTTCTTAAAATATTGTAGGAATGTTAAATACCACCAGGGTTTGCAGCACCCAGCTGGGCTGAGGCACGCTGCGGTTGTGAGTTATCTGTGGGCACAAGCAAACTCAGCAGCAAAACTGCCAAAAAGCCATCAGGTATCGTTTTCCCACTCTCGGACCATGAACGGCATGCCACGTGCCATCCGGTGCACCGTGATGTCTTGTTTGCCGCCTTCCTTCAGCAGTTCCCCTTCGGTCAAACCTGTGAAATAGCAATGTCATGGAGGAAAGCGTTTGTGGGAGCATCGCTCAGAGGTGTTAGTCCATCCAGCATGTCCAGCCTGGGGCCGGTGAGCTGGAAAGCAGATGAGGATTCCCCCATCCTGTTTAAACAAGAGCCCCAAATGAAATGATCCACTTCAAGTAAAAGGGTTTTAAATAATGTTTAGCCCTGATGTGAATGTCTAATGGTAGAGCAGCTGTTCTCTGTTTACTCTGCAGCCCCAATTTATTCATTCTTTTCTGGTTCTCCATGTGTTTTGGATATTATCATCTACAGTTACATTTCTCCCTCTCTCTTTCTTTCATGTTCCTTTGCCTCCTTTTGTTCACCATCAAAGTTTCACAAGGTAAGTTTGTTTCTGTTCTTCCTCCTCTTCCTCCTCACACCCCGTGGCAGCTCCCCACAGAGAGCAGCGAGCGCTCGGCCGGGGCAAGCTGTTTGGGATTCGCTTTGGCCAGCACTGCCCACTCCCAGCCCAAGTCCAGCCGTGTGCCTGTACGTGCGTGTGTCTGCCTGTCTCTGTGTCTGTCCTGTGGCCGCACAGCCCCGGGGACGTGTTCTCCACCCAGCATTGAAATGCCCCTCAGGCTGCCACAAGGGCACCCTCGGAGCAGGGCAGGGACCTGTTTCAGCCTCGAGAGCATCCAGAGGCCACCCTCTGCATGAACCCAGTCCTGGTAGGACAGCCTGTGCACAGACTGGTTTCTTTTTGCCTGACTCTTACTTGCAATGGTTTACAGAATAAGTGCAATTTCAAGAAAACTTGATTAAATCAGTGATTTTGTGCGCAGATACTCAGACCAACTTAATCTTGATCCCAGAGCTGTCTGCTTTACAGAACTGCACCTTAACTGTATCGCAGGCGTACTAACGTAAAGCTGCTTCATACAGAATAGTTATTCCTATGCAAGAAATGCAATAACTATTTTCATATATAAACTATTTAGTAAGTTAAGTCTGAAGTATTTTAATAAATCAGTTTAGCATAAGACAGGTCATCTTTTGGCTTACTTTGGTCATGTAAAGAGAGACACAGCCTCGGCCACCATAACTGGCTTCCAGCCAGCTTCAAAACCAATAGCAGGACTGAAAGGATTTCTATTATATCTTAATAAAAGGCATGGCTACGCAAGCAAGTTACTGTAAGCATAACCTAGCTTGCTTACTTTAGCTAAGGATTTATGGCATGCACCAACTCTCTGGTTCATGTGGTTGGTTGGGTTTTTATTACTGTGCTCCCTAAACAAATTAAACTGATGCTGTAGACAAGTCCATATTACAGGTTTCCAAGTAGCTCATCTTGCCTTCAGAGCTGACTCACACTTAGAACATAAATGCATAAGAAATCATGATTTTTCCCCCTAGAAAAAGCTGTTTGAAAGAGGTGAGAGTCTTTCTGTTCAGCTGCACACGATGGGCAGCAATGCAGTGCAGGGTAATACGTGCTGGTAAGTGTCATTGATCTCCTCCTTTATTCCTTGTGCTCGTTTAGCAGCAGGAGATCCAGACTGCCAAAGCTGAGTGAACGCGTGGATTTTTCCAAAGTACAGAAAAGTTCATTTGCCGGGGCCAATTCTTAGTTCAGCAAAAAGTCCCTTAAAGATAGGGGTTGCGGCACCTGCTGGTATTTTGAATTCAGCTTTTTTAAGGGGCTTGCAAAAGCCTGACAAGGGTTGGAAAGAAATATTAAAAACCATCAATGGAAAAAGTGTTTGAAGAATTAAGCATTCTTCTGAGATGTGAAATTTCAGACTCATTTGAAGTTCAAAATATAAAAATGACAGACTACTTACATTATTTAAACAAAGGAAAAAAACCTCCAGATTTTTAAAAGGTTTCTAGTTGAAAGATCTTCACTACTGCAGGCAGTGCAGGTAAGGACAGTTTGTTTGCTTCTTTAAAAATGAGATCTTTTGCATTGATATTAGTGTAATAACAATCCCAGCTTCTCTTAAAAAGAAAACAGGCAAAGCTTCTGGTGCAGTCATTGCAACCACCTAGGAAAGTGTTAAAAAAACCCCAGTATTTTTCTCATTATCTTGTGTGAGCACAAGAGCTGTGGGTGCTCTCCTATCGCCCTTCCCTGCCCTAGTCCCCTGGGGGAAGGAGCCCTCCCCTATGGGATTTGCAGCCTCCCCTCAATCACTATGTACAGGACAGCAAATAAAGTGGGGCCACAGTCCCCCCAGGAGCTGTGACGAGCAGCGGGACAGCCTGCTTTAGCCCTTGCAGCATCCATGTGGCTGCAACACAGCGGGGCTCCGGTGTCCGCCCCGAGGGCTTTGCTGCGTTGGTCAGGAGGTGCATTGGACCCCCATGGCGAGGAGAAGGGGTGGAGGAGGAGGGATCCGGGCAGTTTCCCAGTGCAATTGGTTTTGCTGCTGGAAATCTCTGTTTTCTCCAGTCCCGCCAGACGGCTGCTGTGCCCCGACAAAAGCACCTGTAATTCTGCTGGGCTGGAGCAAAGCAGGTGCATAACAAGGCAGTGAGAATATCATTAGGGAAAGGGCCCACGGAGGCATCCCGAGGTCTGTGTTCGAACTCTGACACGTCAGCCTGTGATTAAAGGCGTCCCCCTTCTCCTCCAAGAGATGTTTGTTCACCTCCGCAAACCACAGTGCAAATTGGTTGCTGCTGGAGACCTCTGTTAGCAAAAGCCAGCACAGGAACAAAAAGGTGGAGAGAGGAAACCAGCCTCCTCCTACCTGGCAGTCCTCTGGAAGGACGATGTTCAGACATAGATCACAACTAGAGATGCAAGTGTGTCGGATGCACGACCAGCAAGCTGCTGGGTCAGAGCCTGGGAACAGCAGTGTCTCTGGAGCTGTATGTAAGGGCATACATTTCCCCTACGCTGCAGAAAACCACGCTCCGATACAGAAAAATTTAGGCAGAAAATACGGCATTTCCATAAAGGTTTTAGGTTATTGGGCTGTACTGGAATTTGTGGCTGCCAGTACCTACTCTGCCTTTATAACCTCTTCAAGCAGATATACCTCTGCCCACGCCGGGGCCAGTGGTGGGCAGGCACCGCAGTGGCGAGGCTGGTTGCCGGCAGCCGCATCCCCATCCCCAGGAAGGTGGTTGCACCCCATGGTTGCACCCTGTGGTTGCACGGGGCAGGCATTGGCTAAAGCAAGGCAGGGCGGCTCGCCAGGCTGAGCCTGCCCCAGGGCAGCCCCCCCTATTCTCCCACATCATTTGCCACTCTTGGTAAACCAGGCTCGTGGCTCGCTTGAGCCTCGCCGAGGGTCCTCGTTAGGAATTAACACTAATCATGTTCCCTTCCCCTCCCTCCTCACAGGCTACAAGGAACAGGGGATCCCACAGCAGCTGTAGTGGCTGGGACAAGTATGGTCAGAGAAATACGGCGAGAGATTTCCTTTGGCAGCTGTGGGCCATGGACCTTTTCATTACCCTTTGTCTTTCTTCTTCTTCCTTTTGTTTTGTTTCCTTCTGTTTGAACCCGGTTCATCTGCCTGTCCAGCGGAGCGGAGGTGCAGAGCAGCCGACGGAGACTTGCACTGATCCCATTGAGCAGCGGAGATGGGGCAAGCACGGCGTGGGTTAGGACTGGCCCCGGCCAGCACACGGTGGGCGGCCAATGAGGAGGAGGAGGAGGGTGCCAGGAGGAGGAGACACCCCTGGCGAAGGTGGCACCTGGGCAGGCAGCTGAGCCGGGGGAGCGGGAGATGCTGCTTTCTCTCTCCTCCGAGGGGGAAGTAGCTGAAGACATTTTGCCTCCTTTTTACGCTCACCGTTAAAGGAAACTGGCTGTGAACATCAAATGCCAAGGAGCTATTAATAGATATATGTACAGTATGTAAAAGCAAACCAGTGGTACTTTCTCCCCCCACCCTGAGAGTCCATCCTTGACTGCTTCATGGTAGCGGAGGGCTCAGCCCAGCCTCCTCTGCTGTCTGTGTATATATGATGCTCAATGAAGCCCTGTCCTTGCAGATGTCTTGAGAAACGTGCTTGCTGTAAATCGTATTGTACTGCTGAACTGACTGGGGCCGTCCCCTGCTTCCATCCACTGGCACCACGTGAAGACCAGACCTCCCGCCGGCCCCTGGGGAGACTTTATCTAGCAAGGGACCCGTGCCCCACAGCGCCTTGCTTCTAGGGTGGTGGGCGCAGCCACATGCTGTCAAAAGCTTCTAGCATAAAACAATACTGAGGGAGCCAAAAAAAAAAAAAAAAGAGGCTTTTCCTCCCCTCCCTCTGAAAGGGCCTTGCTGGAAGCATCTCTGTGCTTTGGAAATGGATCCCCTTGCAGCGCAGCATGTGTTTCTGGCTGAAGCAGCGTCCTTGCTCCGCTTCCCCAGGGTAAGTGCCCAAAGCTCGAGGATCGTGACCTGGTGCTAACCAGGTGCTTGGTAGCAGTCATGGTTGGAAGGCCCATGGCCAAATGGGGTAGGGATATGTTTTCGTGATTTGAACACAGAGCTAAATTGGGCATCCAGGCGGAGTGACCCCTCTGATCCTGGCTGGTGTTTCAGCAGGGCAAGAGGAGCTCAGCCAGGGGGGACCTGGTGGCAGCACCTGACTGCTTTTCCACTCCAAAAAGGTGACAGGAGGAACCCTGCCGAAAGAGGGCAAAACCAGGCTGCTGCTCTCACCTGGGGAGGGTCTACGCAAACCCGCTGCCAAAACTGGGAGCCACCTGAGCACAACAGAGCTGAGACCCACTTCCAGCCCATTGCTCCTGCAGAGAGGCAGCCGGTGGGCAAACCCCGCTGCCCTGCAAGCTCCCGGCCTCTCCTAGCACGATGGTTTGCTTTTAAGGCAGGTTTTCATTTTCCATGCAGAGCAGATCCTGTCAGTTAAAATACCTCCCATTGCAAAGAGCGGTGAGGTGTCAAACAGCAGCCAGTGCCCCTGCGCACGCGTGTCTCCTTGCCTGATCATCTGCAGGCAGAAAGTGCAGACCACCCAGCTGCTCTCCATGCGCTGTGAGGCATCGTAGGGGTACACTGGGCAGGAGAGCCGCCCACCGAGGGTGGAGGGGAGACCTGCACTGGTGGTGTAAGAAGCCCCTTTAGTGTTTACACCAGCAGGAAACATGGCTTAGCCTCCCCGTAGCCCCAGGTGCTCTCCTGGTGGCTGGAGACCCGCTGGCTTTGATGCAGGACCTTTCCTCCCGGAAAGTTTCCTACCTGCCCAATGCCCACGCTTTGCTGTGAGCCCACAGCCCATGGAAAGCAGGCAGCAATACCCCTCTGGTCGCCCAGCTCAGGGAGTCCTTCTCCAGGGCTAATGATAAAGCATAACCCACAGTCCCAGATAACTTGTGGTGGGACAGGACTCATCCAAACCATGCACGTTTGTCCAGCACAGGCATGAGAACTGATGACAAACTTTTTTCACCGCACCCTTCAACGACTGTGTGATATAAAAAGCTTTGGGCTGCCTGAACAGGAGAAAGGGGCAGAGTCGGCAGCCTCGGGAGCACCAACCTTCGCTGTGGGCCGGGAGGCTGCTGGCGCAAGCACTTCCTCTGATCTCAGCAGCCTTAATCGGAAGAGCAAATGGAACCCATATAATAAGGCTGCAAATTCGTAAGACACACAACTCATTGTATATTTTACCAAGCCAGACTTCAGCTAGGGCACTGTGGTTTGCAGACATTCCCTTTGTGCATGTGCAAGTACTACCTGGTGTTTGAGCATGGCGTGCCTGAGCCAACACGCTCAGCTAAACACCTGCAAAACTACGCAAGCCCCACTGAGCACATGTCCTACAGTGCCTGTAGTCTATAGGAGACATACGCTCTTTGGCACCTGGTTGGCAAGAGAAGAGGAAACAAATCAACATGAAATGGATTTGTGGAAGACCCTTCAGATTAAGTTTAAAGCAGTATTTCAGAGGTCCTGGCCAAATATTAACAGTAACCCCCTGTATCTGTAGATGATAGACATCGCTACCCCTGTTGTACAGCTGAGAAACAGCAGTATGCAGTAAGGTTAAATGACCAGGCTACAAAGCAAACCCATGGCAGAAGCACAGGATTCACTCAGGCTGCTTTTCTCTTGCCTCGCGCCCTAAGCAGTGGCTCATACTGCTGTGCTGGCCAGCCAGAAATGGGTATTTAGCAACTACCCTGTACCCAGATGGGGGTTCTGAGCTCAACTTTTTGGGCTGCTCTGCAGAAAGCAAAGATCCATCACATGGTGCAGACAGGGAAGCTGCTCATTTGTAGTTTTAGAGGAAGATGGATGAAACCCATCAACTTTTAGAGACATGTAAGCCACACAACACAGGCAGCAGTGAAGTGAGTTTCTTTGGAAGACAAGCATCAGTCGGTGCTTCTTGTTAACCCAGGTGCTCAAGAGGAAAAGCAGCTCAGTTGTCCCACCACGATGCTGTGCCGCAGCGAGGCACGGTTACCTCGCTTTGCCAAGGAGAGGCTTGCAAGACAGCAGCACTTTGAAAAAAATCAACTCCTAGTAGGTCAGTGGTGGAAAGAGCCATCTGACATCTGCGTTAAAGCCAAGGGATGAGCTCTTCAAGATTACTATTGCCACAGCAATCACCAAAAGGATTTCTGCTCATGATTTCCACTCTCTTTGAGCATTTCTACCAAAAGGACCGGTTAAGAGGGTGGCCGCTCAGTGGCCTGTGCTGCAACATCTCCAGCTCTGCGGCTTGCAGGACTGTACAGATGTTACAGAACTGAGCTTCAGCATTTACTGCGAGACAGAGAAGTTCTGCTCCTTCATTTCCCACCTGGGAAAATAAGGGGTCCTTATATATATAGGATCCTAAGAGAAGCAAACAGGGAATCAGTAGCGCCACTGGAAACCACCTTTGCAAGCTGCTGCTATGATTGGTGGGAACTCTTTTTTGAGGTTTATAACTAGTCATTAAGCCACCCCAACAACTTGCTAGCTCAGCTGCAGCGTGTGGGGTTACCCCTCACCTTTGCCAAAAGAGAACAGCCAATTCAAGCGCAAACTCTAAATGCTGCCTGAGCACTGAGTTAGTTGCGCTGTGGCCTTGGGATGGATGCGGGAGCCTCTGCAGACATGGCTAACGGGTGTCAGTAGGCCACCTGGTAGAGGTGTTGAAAAGAAATGAGGCAAGGCCTTTCGGTGCAGAAGCTCCAAAACAGGAGCAGCCAAGTGTGGCTTAAGAACGACTTGTTCTGGTGCCTGTGAAGATGCATTCACTTTTAGTTGATGGATTTAAACATTTAGGGGACAGGCAGTACAGGAAGTCTCCGTCTGGGAGGGTTAAACAAGCTGACACTGGGCCGAAAGGGAATCTCCTGTGGCATCAGATGTCAGACTGCCAGCAGATGCCCCATCCCCGAGACCTAGTACCTGTACAAAAGGTCCCCTGGGAACAAAAAGCAGTAGGAATAGCTCCTTGTCAGCATGGCCAGGGTTTTGCTGGCTTTTCTGGCCACGTTTGGTGCTGTCTGTCCCTGTGCTCTAGTGAGCATGGGAGAATTGGATTAGTCGGGAAGAGCTGGTATGGAAACGCTGCCCTCCCTGGGACTGCCACGGGTCTCCAGAGAGCATCGCTTCAGTTACGTCTGTGCAGTAGCTACATCTATTGCATGAGGGAGTTTGGCATCAGCAGCACTGTGCAGGAGAGGTGCGGGATTTATAATGTACTTTCAGGTTTTGCTCTATAAAAATTTTTCTTATTTTTGACCTTTCTATCAAAGTGGTGAAGCCAAGAAAACTGCCAACGCGCCACGCTGGGGGCTCTGAAATCTGTCCCATGGACACCCAGTACAAAAGGCCTTATTTCTGCCTGTTGTGGGGATTTGCTTAATTAGCACCAGGCAGATTCCCACCCTCTACTTTAGGACAGGAGCAACTTTATAGACTGGCCATGCTACCAGGGAGCAAGCACCAAATTGCATTTTTCCCCAAAGCTGCCCCGCTGCAGTAATAATGATGATAAAAACCTCTGCTTTTTCCAATGGTCCCGATTAAAATGAGCACCCCCAAGCTCCCCCAGCCCCGGTGTGAACAGCAGCATGTTCGGGCAATGGCGAGCCCCTGAGCCTGGTTTTGGGTCTCCCTGTGACAAGTAGTGGGGAGAGATGGGCTGCAGTGAGCTGGAAGGCTGAGCCACAGGGCAGGGCTGGGGAAGCTGGAGGTGACAGGCGGGATTTCAAGCCTTAGAGGTCACAAGCGGGTCTGCTCGGTCCCATCTTTAATATCACACACACACCCCCCCACACCGCAACTTGTTTTTCCTCCTCTCATAAGAGACCAGAGCTTTGTGCCAGGGACAGACCAGGCAGAGCCCGTCCCCTCGAGGGGCTCCCAGGGAGCCCATGGCGGGGAAGTCGGCAGCAAGCCGGGAGATACGTGCATGATGCCCCCAATTCATGCACTGGTGAGAAGAGCCTCGCAGTGAAGACACAGATACGAGTGCTAATTCCCCATCAACAATGCCTGTCTTTCTCTTTAGGGCCAAAATCAATCACCCAGCGCTTTTACACCTTGTTCCAGAGTGCCGCAGAGGGAGGCCACCCGCTCCGGGATGCCCACCAACACCGGGGCTGGATAACTCGCCTCCCGCTTGCGGGAGCCGTGCCACGCCGTCCCGCTAGCGCCCGCCGTGCCGTACTGCACCGCTGCTGCGAACCGACCCCTGCCTCCTCGCCGGTGCGGCTGGAGGTCACAGCCAGCGAACGCTTGATCTGGTCAAAGGTGCATGGCACCAGGCTATCCTGATATCATCTTCTGCTTTTTAAATATTGATGTTTTAGATGCAAGTTTTACAGCTAAAGAGTGATAAGTAGGTAATGAAGAATAAATGCAATTGCTTCACCCCCTTCCGCCAGCAACACGGTATTTTCTGCTGCTGTTTCCTGATGGTGAAAACCAGGTTTCTCAAAAAAAAAAGGGCTTTAATGAAATAGTTCCTTGGTACTTGAACCCAGCCGGGCTGAACAGCTGATTTACTACTCGGTGGAAAGCAATTCCAGGTAGGAACCGTGTCTTTTTGAAATTTGTGGCCAGTCGTAAACAAGTTTCATTCTGGGTCAGCCCAACCATTTCAATGCAGAGCACGTTAACGTTTTTTCTAAGTTCGTTGGTGTTGCCAAATCCGTACTTACTGTGGAAAAGGTGCTATGGCAGACAGCCCCTGCCCTCCCGGCCCTTTGCCCGCCTGACTGCACTTGCCGCAGGGAACCAGCATCGCTCTCGGCCGCGGCACGCGTGCTCGGCAATTGCAGCCAGAAAGGTCAGCAGAGTTTTGTGCCGGGAACGGCTCCGGCACGCAGCCGTGCGGTAGGGAGCGTTAGACATGCGAGGTGCCTCCATCTGTGCTGCATCCTGTGCTTCCCGAGACAAAGCCGCATGTTCCTCCCTACGTGCATCGACCGTCACACATTTTATTAAAGGTCTTTCAGTTCTGCTGGAAATCGCCCCTTGTCGTAGTCTCGCCGTGATGCAGGGGGTATCGTGCCGAGCTCCATGGACAGCAAACTGAAGGGTCACGGTCTCATTATTCTTCAGGGGCTGTTTTATTCCACCCTCGCCTTGCCTCATACTTGTTTTGGCATGACCCTGCAGTTCATGTACATGCATACACTCCAGCCAGAGTGTATTTTATTATTATTCAACCCAAACTGCATCCTCTACAAGACACCACCAAGAGTTCATTGACATTTAAAGCCCAGACATAAGAGGAGCTATAAGCTTTGCTAGATCCGATATTCCTCCCAGTCAAAAGCCATGGCTTCTCCCACGCACTTGCTAACCATGGCGTGATAACACACCCCTGTATTTTCTAGCTGACTTCTCTTCATGCTCACACACACAATGCACTTTCAGGCAGTGCTGCAATTTATTTTCCAAACTGGCACTCAGCATTTCCACCCCCGCCATGGGACCAGCGTGCTGTAAAACGCCAGGTGACAGTGGCACCAGCTAAACCAGGGTTCGTTACAGCAAATCCCACAAGTCATCCTTCCTCCTCTTGTCATCTGTATGCATAACTAGAGCCAGGCAAAAATTCAGTCCTGCTTCTCTTGCACCCACCCACTGGCCAGAGGGAAGCGACACCCCCCCCATCCCCTCCACCAAAATGGTGCAGTGGGATGTGAAGGCTTCACACAGAGTCTAGGACCGACAAGGCAAGAGTAGCTCAACCCATCTTCCAGCTCTAAGTGTGCTTCCAGCAGGCAGGCCAAAGGGAATGGCACATGTGGGCTTGGGATCAAAACAGGGGCTTGCCTCCACTGGCACTGCCTGGAGGTGATGGCAGTGCTCCCCCAAATACTCAGCAAGCGATCCCACCCTGGCCCACACCCTGCTTTCCACCCACCACACACATGCAGCTCCACAGGCTAGGAGGGGGATAAGTTGTCTGTTACTGGCTCAAGTCCGTGTTTTCCTTGGTTTTGGCCATGCTTGGGTGTATTGGGTTTTTCCACCCTAGGAAGGAGGGAATGGGTGCATGCACACCTGTGCCATTTGCACCCTGATGGTAAGCCCACCTTCCATTTTTGTGCTGGAGCCCAAACTGAAGGGTTACAGAGGACCATTTGTATGCCTATTTATATCGCCAAGTATTGGATTGTGACTTGCTGTGTTTTGATACTGTGGATTTTTTTTTTTTTTAAACTTAAATATATTCTATTGCTGGACAGCTGGAATGAAATGCAGAGTCTCTTTACATAGCCTGGAGAAACCCCATCAGCCCTGGATCAAAACAGGTCTTCCTTCCTCCCACCAGCCGGGTGATGAAGAGCATCCAGTAGACACCAGTCCACACCCACATCACCTGAGGAGAGGAGGCAGGGGCCAGGGCATGGCTTTCTTGAGGAATTAACGACCCAGAGCCTTACAGGGAAGCAGATGACTGGTGAGGAGCCTTACCTGCACCTCTGAAACAGAGACGGGGGGAGAGGAAAGCCACCCTGCCGTACCCCTGTGCACCCACCTACCAGCAATCCTTCTTGCCCAGGTTTCCTTTGCAGTTTTAACACTTTAAAATGATTCCAGGCACATTATCCCTGCTCTCCGTGTGCAAGCAGCCCCCGTGCTGCCGGGGGCTCCACATGCACGCCGGAGCGGAGCCGACCTTGGCAGGTAGCAGAGCCATCGCAGGGGAGGTTTCCCGTGAAAGGCAGCTCTGCTGCAAGGGCCAGCAGCCCATCAAAACACATCCGCACATTTTGACCATCCATACTTCATGCTCCTTGCTCCTCTGAGACGTGCAACGCCCCAAAGTGCCACTGCTCTGCTCCCTCCCCAAAGCCACAGCAGGTAGGGAAACACATGGGAGATCCCAGCTGGACTTGTCAGAGCTCCTCTTGGTCATTTTTGAGACAAGCAGGGGTCTAAAGTCTCTAAGCAATTGCTCATTCATATGAATGTCCACAACCCAGCAGTTTTGACCCCAAACACTGGCACACAGGTAGTTTCCAGGCTGCCAAGCTTCACCTGGCCCTGCTTGGATGCCTTACCTCTGTAGGAAGTTCCTTGCAAACACAGGTTTACACAAGCAGCTTGTCCAACACCAGCTGTCCTCTGGGCAAGAGACCTCACGCTCCCCATCCCAGCCCCTCAGGAAAGCAAGGGCTGCAGCCATCACCCCCTTTCCAGCCCAAGCAGCGTTCACAGAAGATGGGTTTCAGCTGCCCCCAGGGTGCCTGCAGCCCTGCTGGGAAAGGGCCAGCCTCTTGCTCCATCAAAACTCCAAACCCTTGGAGGGCTGCAACACTGCCACAGGTGACAGCTGGCTGCAGGCAGCAAGCCTTGAGCACATTTCTCTGTGCTGTAGTGGGACTGTATAGCCCCTCGCACACCCTGCAGCCCATGACCAACCATCAGCTGCTGCTGCTCGGGGTGGTTTCCTTCCCATCATAGGTCTTTGACTCTCCCTGCTGGGAAGGGGGAAGGTGGCACCACGGCACAGGGCTCGGTGGCATCTGCTGCCCACCCAGAGCAGGTGCAGGGCTGGCCTCCCTTTCTGGGCTCCCAGCCTTTCCAATAGGCAGGGCAGGGATGGAGAGGGAGCCCGGCAGCACAGAGGGGAGGGGGCCAGTGGAGGAAGTGAAAGGTGTCTGGGAAGAAATGCAACTGTGCCCGTGATATTCACCCTCCACAGCCCCAAGCGCAAGGGCAGATGTTTGGAGACAGCTTGAGAGATTAAAGTGTCCTTATCCCTGTCTCCGAATTGCCAGTGCAGCACAGTGCTCCTCCTGTTTGCATGGGCTCATGCAGGAGGAGCGGCAAGAGACCGAAGCCAAGCGTGGCCCTGGAGAAGTGGGAGAAGGCACCCACCCGGTGAGGCTGGGGGATGTAGCCATCAGGAAGGTGACAGCGTGGATCCCACTTCATCTGCCCTTGCACAGACCATTAGTAACCGCCTGACCCGGCCTCAGCGATGGACACCCCACAGCTGACACAGCACTGCTGGGCTGCGGGGACAGCCCGCCCCATGCCACTTGTCTTTAACGAGAAGAACAGGGAAGGGGGAAGGATGCAGACGGCTGTTTGCAGCTCGGCAAGGTGATCAGCTGTAGCAAGAGCATCAGAGGCAGGGAGCCCACTGAGGACCAGCCTCGGTAACAGAGCAGTGCAGAACAGCCCTGCCCAGCCACAAGGCAGGGCAAACTGGGCAGTGGGTCCAGCCTGGGGGGCTTCAAAGGGACTCGGGAGCCAAATTCAGATTTGGTACAAGACCAGAGGGAAGGCTTTTCTCGTACCTCACGGCTTTGAGGGACCTGGTAGGTGAGGCAGAAAGCTCCGTTCCACTTGCCACATCTTTCTAGCTAGGCTTCACCCCTCAGCATGTGAAGCGCTTTGGGATGAAAACTGATGTATAATATTATGATACTATTAATACACCCATGCAGACACACCATCATGTGGCAAATCCACTAGAGAGGTCTGGGATAATTATATTGAAGAGATTTCTTTAAAGCCCTGCTAATGCAACCATTTCAGAAAGAGGCGGGAGGGGAATCACACAAATGGAAAGTCAAAAACTGGAGCTTAGTGAAGATAGCTAAGCCATGGGGAAAACCTCCACGCCTTATCCTCATCCAAGCACCATCATGAGAAAGGTCTTTCCCTTGACTGGAGGAACAAGCATCTCCAGCAGTTTTTCAGCCCTGCAGGCTGTTGACACCCACATCCCAGGGAGTGCTCCTGCTGGAGCGGACACCAAAATCCCCGTTCTGAGAGCAGCCTTGAAGCCAGATAGCACCATCACCCAGAAACCCAGGGAACAGGGTGACCAGTGGGTTCCTGAGGCGCTTACGCTACAATACGCTGGCCCTCGCCAGGAGACAGCAGCCAGCAAACCTCAAGCCCCTGAAAAGCTGGAAATGCCCAACACAGCCCTGCTCTGCCCTTCTCCAGCATCCTATGGGTGGGCAGAAGCCAGACCACAGCCACTCCTGCCCCTCAGCCCCAGCACACAGCCAAAGCCCACGGCCACCCTGCCCCAAGCCCCACACCATATCCCTGGGCAGCCACCCACCTCCTCCACACCATGAAGCCCCAGGGGAGGCACACAGCCACCACACATATCTCACCCTGATTTCAGGTGCAAACTGGCTCACCCCCACAAATGCATCCTGCCCAGACACCCTCACAGCACATTTACAGCCCCTGCTGTAGCTCCTCTGTGCACCCAACCAGTGCAGCACAGCAATGGGGTAGCAAGAAAACTCCCTCTCCAGTAACCCCCATGCAACAGGAAAAATTACACTCCCTTTGCACTTGCAGCCTCCCCAAGCTAGGCTTTTTCCACCCCCACCTCCCTGCCAGAAACATAGGCCCCCTCCCCAAACCGAGCTCACCTCTTCAGAGCTGCCACACAGCACCAGGACACATCCAGCCCTGCAGCAGCGCTTGCTGGGAGCCACACAGGGCTGCAGCCCATGGCACTAATGGTACTCCCATGCTGATGGGGGTGGCTGAGACTTTATGCATGATTCAGAGCAATCAGTGTAACCAGGTGTGCTTTGCATGAGGCTGTCTGGGAGATTTCAGGCTGAGCAACCATTTAAAAAAAATAATATCCATGCAAAGGAGGGTTATTGCAAGGTATACACATACTACCTCAAAATCTTCAAGTCACGCACTCCAAATATACATGCAGATCTGAACGCAGCTGTGAGCAGGTAGCAACTGATCCTAGAAGCTCATATTACAGTTACAGGCTACTTTGGAGATTGTTTGCAAAGGAAAATCACAGCCCTGTGGAAGATGTGAACCGCAAGCCTAGCAGGAGTGCACGCTTGTGTCCAGGGCACATTGTGTCCCCAGAGGAAGTGAAGTTTTGGCAGCCAGAGCATCCGTGCACTAAAAAATGGCATCACACACCACATCCCTAAGTAACTTTGGACTGAGACTTGGCTTGACACACTTGTACGGTCTGCTCCCATTTCCCACTCAGTCCTGCCTGCTAAGGTGGGCAAAGTGGGGGGACAAAACTGCCCCCTGGCTGAGCCCTCTGGGGAAAGTCAAAATGCCATGCCCCACAGCAGGAGCCCGTGGGCAGCTCTGGTGCCAGCAGAGATTTCTTCACCAGCCATTGGCATGGGGAGCTCTGGCTCCTGCCCGCAGCCCGGGCAGTGGCAATCGCTGGCTGACACGGAGCAGCTGCCGTCAGGGGGAGGTTTGCTGCCTGCCCGCAGTGGCTTCTGAGTTCCCCTTCACTGCAGGCAAACACACAAAAAACCCAACACGGTCTGGCTCGCTCTCACCACCAGGCATTATTCCAAATATTAATAATTTAAACTACTGGGTGTTTATGTCCCAGGAGGGACGCAGCCAGCCTGGCTCTGCTGGCTGCCCCTGCAAGGTGCCTACATGGCTCTGAGTGCCATAGAAGATGTTTAATGTCAGAGGTGCCCCTTCCATCAGGACCTCAGCAGCCCAAAATTTGGGCCCAGTGGGGCTCAGCACGGCAGTGGCTTGCTCACGGTCATGCCAGGTATGATGCTGCTCCTGCCCACGCCTGGGGAGTTGTTGCATGGGGCTGTGCTGTCCACCTGGAGCCTGGAGCCATCCCAGGGTGCAGGTATGAAGCTGCTGGGTGCTGATGAACCTTCAATTGCCTCCAACCCCGCCGAGCCGCTCCAGCTCAGGAGAAAGTGGAATTAAAGGCTAAGGCTGACTCCAAGGCCTCTTCTGTTTCTTCCCCAAATGGAAAATGTCTGTTCTAGGAAACAAATTCCCTGGAGGTCTAATTTTAGAAAAAGGCTGTTTCTAATGACCCAGAAGATGCTTTTTAAGGGGAAGGCAAGCATTCCCATGTGTTTGGTTACAGTACGGCTGCCCCTGGTACTGGGGAAATCCTGCTGCTGGGCGGGAAAGGGGGTAAACACAGCTGAGCTGGGAGCACGGCTGGGAGGATGAGCCTCCTGCGAAGAGGCAGGCACTGGTGGGGATTTTGAGTGCACCAGACCCACGTCTAACTGTGATGGGGACACGAGCAAAGACCAAACCTGTAACTTGTGCATGCAAGATCGCATTTTCCCGTGAGAGTCATCCAGCCAAAGCAAGATGAGGGTATTTGCTTAGCAGCAAACCCACTTTATTTTTCAGAACTGCCACTGTTTTGCTGATACTAAATTCAGAGAGGAATAAGAAAGAGATAGAGAGGGGTGGTTTACTAAAATCTCCCAACCCATCCCCACTGCAGCAAATAGCCCCCTCCAGAGCTCCTTGTGCTTTGCCACTTTGGCTCTTCGCCCCATTTATGCTGTGCCAAGCAGGTCATGTAGGGGAACATTGCGAGAGTCACCAACAGCTCTGCAGGGGCACGTGCCACCAAGGCCAGGGAGGTGGGACGTGAGATGAGGGGCACTCCCGAGCCTCCCCACCATGCTTCTTCACGCACCCCCGACTTGGCTCTCCCCGCTGGGACGCAGCTTATCTCTGCCAGGAGTTTCCCTCCAGCTCCTGGCAAACCCCACAGCCACCAGACCCACCGCTGCCACCCAAACGCTGTCCCCTACGCCGACACCCCAGCCTGGCTCTGGGGACTGTGGGCAGGAGCTGAGCCAAGCCTCGGCAGCAGCACGTGGGCAGCGCGGTGCCCTTCTCCAGCCGCAGTGCTCTAACCCTTGCAGATGTCACCGAGTAATAGCAGGCATCCCTGTGTCCCGCTGCTCCTCTGGGCAGCCAAGGGCAGGCGCGGGAGGGATTTTTGCAGTGCGGGTTTCCAGCAGAGCCCGCGGGCAGGTGCTGTACCCAAAGCTATGGCAAACCATCACAAGGGGCTGCCCGCCTTCGCATGGTGTTAGCACCCTGCAGAGCCCTTCCCGCAGGTACTGCCTTCTCCCCTTGCTTTTTTTGGGGGCATAAAAAGAAATGAAGTGTGAATTTAGCACCTGCAAATGATACTGCACTGACAGCACTGGAGTGGGCAATGTTTTTTAGCCACAGATCCTTTACAAAGGGGAACCACATCAGTAGCATCTCTCTGCCTGGCTGCTACAGACTTGTGTTGCTTTTCCTTCTCACGTTCCCTTACCTAACCCAAACCCCACTTTTGCAAAAGAAGTAGCTGTTTGTGTGTGTCCCTGCGGGAGAATTCCCCAGATTCTTGTTCGGGAAAGCAGCATATAAAACATCTCGGAACCAAAGCACCTCCTGACAGGGAGGGCAGTCATTAGAAATTAAAGTATTGGCTTTTTGTCTTCTGGCTCTGGTCAGCTGTTCGAGTAAATGATTTTGTGCTTCTATTTCCCTTCGTGCTCCTTTGTCCAGGTGGTTTCAAGTGTAAGATTTTTACATTAGGAAAAGTGTGTTTGAACACCCTGGCAATAGGGAGGGGAAGGAGCCGACCACAGATCTTGCAGGACTGACATTATTAATACACACCGAACAAATGGCAGGAGACAAAGTCCCAGCAAACAGAAATCATCAGCCCGGAGCAGGCAGCGGATCGGTGCTGGCAGTGGGATGAGCTGGTGCGGCCCAAGACGTGCATCTCCTACAGAGTTTCCTCCAGTGCTGTCCCGGGTGGGATTTACTCGGGAGCCTCCTCCACAGGCTTTCTGTTCAAAGCGGCACCAGCAGCACCTCTCCTGTGCTCTCTGGCTGCTCCGGGACGGAAGCACAGTTTTTTCCTGGAGAAGAGCAGGAGCCATGCAAGACAGGTCCCCCAAGCATGGAGAGAGAGGTGGAAAGAGAAAACCTGCCAGTATAAAAGTGACACCAGTCCCTGGGGCATCTCTCAGAGCAGTAAATCCCCACGTAAAGCCTTCTTTGCTATGCTCCACTGCCTCACTGGAGAGCATCACTTGTGGTGGGTCAGGGGCCTGATGTGTAGGAGATGGCAGCCCTGTGTCCCCAGTCCCAGGGTCCTGGGCATGACAGGGTTCATCCCTGGGGCCCCAGGGGTGGGCATCTCATGCTGCTTGTGGGAGCAGAGCGTGACCACTTCCACGGGCTTAAAACCATGCAGGAAAAGCACAAACCAAACCAGCAGATACTACATCGGGGCCCTGCCTGCCTTCCCCATTTGCAGGGTTGTTTGGTGTTTGTTTGGGTTTTTTTTGTGGCCTTTTTTTTTTTTTTACACTTCACAATAACAAAGAACAAATTTGTATTTTTTAAGGCTAGGGAAGAGAACAAAGTGCAGCCCCAAACGAGACAAGGGACTAGAAGTCAGAAAGCTGTCCCCCAGGGTGCTGTCCCTCAGCAGAACAGGGTGCTGGGGCTGGCAGAGGGCTCCAGCCCCGGACAGGCACAGTAAGGGGAGATGTGTTTCCCCAGTCTCTCACTCCCCAAAATAGGAGTCTGTACCCAGAAAGTGGATGCAGGCAGCATGAAGCTTTTCAGCCCCCTGCTCCAGCGGGGATCCGGGATAGACCCGCTTGGTGTGAAGCGGTTTTATTAATTTTAATGATCCCCCCCAGCTCCCAATGGGACCACCGACAGGGGACAAGTCCCAAAACTGCTGGGGGGGAGGGGGAAGGGGCAAGTCCCAAATCAGCGACGCCCGGGTACCGGGCAGGGACGGGGAGAGCATCCCAGACCAGCCCCGGGATGCCCGCCCCGCCGGCGCAGGCCCCCTTCCCGCGGGGAAACGCACCTCTCTCCCGCAGGACTCAGCCGGCTGGGCACGGGTCGACCTCTCCCTCTCCTGCTGCCCCCATCCCCGGCTGCAGCCGGCCGCCGAGGGAGCATTGCCACCTCCCGGTCTCCGGTGGAAGCGCCAGGGCGCCGCGGCCGGGCTCCGCCGCTGCCGGGAGTCCGGTTCCACCCCACGGGGGGGGCAAGGGGAGCGGGTGTGGGGGGGCGGTTTTAAGGTACAGCGGAAAGGAGCATCCTGAGCACAGCCCCGTTTGCGGGTTAAAACCCAGCACGAGCCCTCCCCACCGAAACCTGGAGGGTGCACAGACCACCCCCGCCCCGGGCACCAGCACACACTTCATTTTCAAACCAGTAGGGACCTGGAGCTGTCAGGCACATGCCCGAGCGAGAGTGGCTCGGGTGATGGGCATCCCCAAGCTGCTCAGCCCCCCNCCTCCAGATGCTATTTGGCCACCCTGGCCCCCCCCCCCGCAAAGCGACCCCCGCCACAGCACCCCTCCGCAGCACCGAAACCCGTGGGGTGAGATGCAAAGGCGGGTGCGGTCCCACCCCGGCAGCTCCCCCTCGCTCCCTCTTCCCTCCCCACCCGCACCCAGCACCCACGGCAGAGCTGTAGCGGGCAGGGGGACAGGGCCCTGCCCAAAACCCAAAGGGGCTGCTGCCAGCTTCCAAACTCACCTTGCCCCCAGGGACAGCAGCGAGGGCTCTCCTGGGGGAAAAGCCCATCACTGGCAGCACCAACCCCAAAGCTTCAGCATTTTCATTGCCCCACAACTCAGCATTAAAACAACCCTCCCTGACACAGCCCAGATTCTCCCCACACCTTCATTTATGGCTAGCACTATTTAAGTGGCAGCAACTTAAATAATTTATTTAAGCAACTAAGACCCTCCTTTTGAGGTCTCATTGCTCAGGCAGTGCAACTCCCTTCAACCCTTTCTCAGGGCAGGGACTCTGGCTCAGGGGGGCCCAGGCAGTAGCACTGCCCTGCATCATCCATGGCAGGGGCAAACACCTCTTGAGGGGCTTCCCAGAGACCCCCAAAACCACACCAGCTGGTGCCACTAACAACTCACCACCACATGAGCCTCAGACCCCTATCAACCACCACAGCAAAACCCTGCATTTTCAGAGATTGCAACTCCCAGCTAGCCCCCAGCACCCCCTTATTTACAGGAGGTTCATTCTTGCAAGTAGTAACTAATTAGATAATTAAGAAGAAAATTATCTGCCCCCTCTCCACCTGTAGCCTGAGCAGGCTGCCTATATCCCTGTGGCACTGATGGAGGTGCTGGGAGGCTCCATGCTGTAGCAGTGGAAGCCTCAGCAACATTTAAATTTTTCTTTGTTGCATTAATATAAGTGCTGGCCTCTCTTCTCTGTATTTGGTTTATTAATCATTTTGTTTATTAATACCCGAAGTGGCAGGGAGTCCAGGGCTTTGCTTTGGGGGTGCAGCAAAGCCATGCGGGGGGCAAGCAGGGCTCTTGCTGCGGTGTGTGCTGCGCTGTGCCTGCAGCCCCAGCTTGGCACTGGGGCCTGCCCCTTTCCAACCCAGTGCACAAACCTCAGGGTCCCTGGAGCCTTCTCTTCTCCAGGCTGAACAGCCCCA
>VYZW01038653.1:433174-537005 GCA_013401315.1 Balaeniceps rex | reverse complement strand
AAAGAGTTGTGGTGAATGGAGTTAAATCCAGCTGGCGGCTGGTCATGAGTGGTGTTTCCCAGGGCGCAGTAGTGGGGCCAGTTCTGTTTAATGTCTTTATCAATGATCTGGATGAGGGGATCGAGTGTACCCTCAGTAGGTTTGCAGACGACACCAAGTTGGGGGGAAGTGNGTTTGCAGACGACACCAAGTTGGGTGGAAGTGTTGAGTGAGGGTGGGAAGGCTCTACGGAGGGACCTGGACAGGCTGGATTGATGGGCCAAGGCCAGTTGTATGAGGTTCAACAAGGCTAAGTGTTGGGTCACAACAACCCCATGCAACGCTACAGGCTTGGGGCAGGGTGGCTGGAAAGCTGCCTGGCACAAAAGGACCTGAGGATGCTGGTCGATAGCTGGCTGAATACGAGCCAGCAGTGTGCCCAGGTGGCCAAGAAGGCCAATATAGCATCCTGGCTTGTATCAGAAACAGTGTGGCCAGCAGGAGTAGGGAAGTGATCATGTCCCTGTACTCAGCACTGGTGAGGCCGCACCTCAAATACTGTGTTCAGTTTTGGGCCCCTCAGTACAAGAAAGACATTGAGTTGCTGGAGCGTGTCCAGAGAAGGGCAACGAAGCTGGTGAAGGGTCTAGAGCACAAGTCTTATGAGGAGTGGCTGAGGGACCTGGGGTTGTTTAGCCTGGAGAAGAGGAGGCTGAGGGGAGACCTTATTGCCCTCTACAACTACCTGAAAGGAGGTTTTAGTGAGGTGGGCGTTGGTCTCTTCTTGCAAGTAACAAGTGATAGGACAAGAGAAAGCGGCCTCAAGTTGTTCCAGGGGAGGTTTAGATTGGATGTTAGGAAAAACTTCTTCACGGAGAGGGTTGTCAAGTATTGGAACAGGCTGCCCAGGGAAGTGGTTGAGTCCCCATCCCTGGAGGTATTTAAAAGACGGGTAGATGTGGTGCTTAGGGACATGGTTTAGTGGTGGATTTGGCAGTGCTAGGTTAACGGATTGACTCGATGGTCTTAAAGGTCTTTTCCAACCTAAACGATTCTATGATTCTAGCTACCTGACATCCAATAGACTGGGGAGTGAATATGCTTTCCTGTCCACTGCCGGTGCAAGGATGACGCCAGATTTTGCGAACGACCCTTTCATCCCTCATGGAAAGCTCTGGGCCTGGGCTCCAGATTTCAGCAGTTTTATTTCCCGAATGGGCCTTTCCCCATAGGTAAGCAGAAAGCAGTAGGTTGATGGAAGACACACAAGAGGTATTTAACTCCATGCCAGTTTAGTATAATGGTCTGCACCAGTGTGCTGTCTTGAAAAAAAGGGGAAAAATAGCAGACAATCTGGTTTGTTTTCATTTAGAGGGAGAAATGGGGTCATTTTGAAAGATGAAATGATATGCCTAAGGCTGGGCAGGGGGTCTGACCAGAGCTTAGACCTGAATTTACTGTTGCCCAGTCGTGTAACTCAAGCTCAAGACTTTTTCTAACCTTTGAATGAAACATGTTTAAAGCCAAACAGTTGCAGTTCTTTCTGGCATGGCTTCTTTCACATCATCCTAGTAAATCCAAGGATATTAGAAAGTTTAAGAATAAACCCAGGTCACAATATCCTGCATTTTCCTGATGTCTTCTGGTGAATTTTGAGAACATAATTTCTATTTTATCATGGTGAAAAGTAGCACCTGCAGTGGGTTTATTTCTTTGCAAATGCCAAATCTAATGTTTCAAAGAAAGCTCAAGATGAAATGAAAATGAGAGCAGAAGGGTACATAGCTGTCATTAGCCTTAAGATTGTTTATGAAAACCCGAGATGACCTACAGCTTTAAATGACATTGATTGGCGTACTTTAACTTTGTGCTAATGGACTAATGACTTGCAAAGCTCTGAACATTCAAAGGAAAAAAAGAGACTGGCATCTGTGAAAGATGTTGATTGCAATCTGTGGTATTCAGCTGACTTTTCCAATAAGTGTTAAACATGCAGGATACTGCATAGAATTGTAATTGTTGCTATTTTAAAAAAAAAAATCATTCCTCAAATAACAAAGTCTTTTTTCTTTAGTGCCAGGAATACAACACTTTCAGCTGTAGCCTCTTGACACTAGAGGCAAACCTTGCTACAATTAAGCAGCACATAGTGTCTGAACAGTCCTTCTAAATCTTCAGTCTAAAGGCAAGGAAAATACTGCTGAAAGGTCACTGTTTAGAGCACAGCCAAAATAGCACGAGACACCGCTAATCTATCGGTTCTATGATGAATATGTTGACAAGCAGCTGAATTTTAATAATTAATCATGATAAAACTAAGGCGAGTTAATAATTTAGAGTCTGATAATGGAGAGTGGTGCGACTCCTTGAGTAGGCAGTTTCTGTTAAGTCTCATCTCTGTTAATTTTAACCAAAAGGAGCACTGTCACTTCTAATTATCAACGAGAAGCTCTTGGAGCTGTGTGGCTGGCACAGAGGAGGTCAGCTCCAGTAAATGTTAACGTCTCAGATAGAAAATTTGGGGAGCATACATAAAGTCAGTCTAAAGCTAATCAATGTGGTTGGTTCCTCAAGCTGTACATTTGCTTTACCATAGTAGTGTATTACTGGAGAACAAATAAGCAAAATGGTAAAAAGGTGAATAGATAGAAAGTAGGTGTTCGTCATTCCAAATATGTCAATCATTAAAAGTCAGTGTGAAGCCCTGACCTTACTAGCAGTGGTGGCAGAATTGTCATAATCTCTAATGGAACCGGAGTTTACCTGTTTATATGCATGTTTTCACCAAAGTGTTCTCATGACCTGTCCATCATTGCAATTTCCTCCTCTGAAAACATTTTGGATTCCTAAAGACATGGGATGCAGGCACTTACGGTTTTGTCAAGCAGGTTGGCCTTCCAAAGATTTTGTATTTATTTATTTAAACAGACCATTTCAACAGAAAGAGGTAAAAGACCCCACAAGATATTTCTCCAAGCTCTGCAAAAATCAGTAGCAGGATATAAGAGGACCTAAATGATGTTCTGGTGGAGGGAAGGATGCGTGTGTGGAGGGAAGGCTGCACACAACCTGCCCCTGGCACCCTACTTCATGCTGCCCCAGCAGCTGCAATGGGAAGACTGTGGTGCTGCCAGTGGCCATAGCCCGCTTGGACCAGGGAAGGAGGTTGAGGGGATGTAAGGCAGGTATTTAAAGGAAATCAGGCTTCAGCAATTCTGCTGAGGGAATAACTTTTGCTGTTATATCCCAACTGATAAACGCATCATGCTTTCTCAGCGCTGAATATGCCGGTGTAGGGCACTGCAGCATGCGCTCCATGTAAGTTTGCCAGCGTGGCATTGGATGCTGCAGTGCCTGAGCATTGACTTGTGTTTCCCGCTACTTACGGTAGGAAATTCCTGGAATACTGGGACTACTGAGGTACCTATTCAGTTATCAGAAGCATTTGGCAAGTTTCTAAGGGTGGCCACTGTAGCTGAAATGTTATTTTAGTAATTTTACAAAGCTCTTTGATAAACAGAGGTTGACATTTCTAAGGAACCCTGTTCTCTTCACCCTTGTGGCGGTCAGAGTTGGCCAGCAGAGAGGAAACACCTCACATGGTGTGGCTCAGGTTACACAAATCAGATGATTTAACAGACTTTTCAATGTTCGCTGTTTAAATAGCTGCTTTTGTTCCAGGCTTGGCTGAGTTTTCAGAGGGCTGCCATTCTCCACTTAACTGTCTTGTTTGCAAAAGTTGGCCGTTCGTGTTAAAGACACATTGGCGTGGTTTTAAAAGAAGAAATAATAAAGCAGGGCAGTAAGTAGTTAAAGTATATAGTGTGTAATATTCAGAGTTACTTTACTTGGCCTCAGCACTGTATCAATGGCAAAAAAATTAACACCAAAAAAATGCATGCAGAGGACGGCTGCTTCTGAGAAGCGCTCTGAGCAGCACCCGCTTGCCACTCTTACATCTCTGAGTGTGTGATCTTGTCTCTGTTAGTTGTTTGTTTTGGCCAGACTCCAAGGGATTCGTACTACAGGCTGTTTTGTCACTGCAGTTGACATAACTCACAGTTTTTCCCTTTGGTTTTTCACTGTAGATAATCTTATTTGTTGTACTGCACAGAATAACTTCATCTCACTGTTTGTAGTTTCATGTCATGTTGTGTTGATGTGTGATGAAGGCATGTCCTGTCATGATTTGATGTCATTATATGACAAGACACCTTCCTCATAAATTAACACAGTTTGATTAAGTTGCAGCATTGGGTCAAGTTATTCCATTGCAAAGTTTCAGGAGTCCCAGAGACCCAAACTAGCTCAGAAAGATAACAAAGCTTCAGGCTAAGTTTGCGGGATGTGAGATACTCCCCATAAAATCAGATTGTCCCATGAACTTCTTTGTAGACAACCTTTGCATCATATCCCAGCCTAAGGCTGTTACTAAAACTGTTCCTGAATTGGCTAGCAAGCATGGGTGGATGAAATGCATGTGTTTTAGGCATCCATTCCTCTAAAGACAACATTCACATATATCTTCATCTGCCAGTTTCCAGTCGACTTGAATGAAAAGGGTCCCCAAATGTCTGTCCTTTTTGCTCCCTAAATCCATTATATAGCAGTACGATGTATTGTAGCAGATGTATGGATGTTTGAATGGATGACAGCCTGTAAGTTTGGACCTGCACCCAGTGCACCATCTATTCATGGGGATCCATGATCCATAAATCATGACATTTATGTGTAGCAACGTGCTGCATAAAGTGTGGCACTTAGGTATGAACAGAGAACCTTACCTGGCAGGAAAAAATATAGTTATGCCTATATTATGATTAATTAATTGGCCATGCCTTCAATAAAATATGCCAACATCTCTGAAGTCATATGTGAACCATGTGCAATTATAGACAAATGTCTGCATGAAAGGGTCAGATGAGTTTCACATGCCCTGAGAAGCCCAGTTACTTAGCACCAGCCTTGAAAGCTAAGTCTATATCTCAGGGGTCACCAAATTCAACCCCCTTATGTTAATGCTATCACCTACTGACTTGATTTATTTGTTGAAGTAATTGCATATGTTATTACTCAATTACTGTAGAATTTTTATTATAATTCACTCATCTATAAATTCCAGGCCAAATTAGACTGCATATCAGATAATCTTTGTATTTGTTATATATACAGAAAGAAATAGTTGAATCACATTTTTATGTATGATGATTTGTATCAGCAGTCATCAGCTTCCTTTCTGCAGGCTGGAGAAAGAGTAATATTGCATTCTTAAAAATACATGCTTTGGAGTTAGATTCGATATATATGTATAGAAGTTTTTTTAGAATCTTGTAACTTTTTCAAATGTTGAATATTTTTTGTAGGTGACAGAAATGAGCTGAAAGTATAAAATTACCAAAAAGCACCCCCCAAGTTTTCCTTCTTGCCAGCCATTCATCACTTTACAGCATATAAAACTCTGAAGCTTTTTTTATCCAGCTTTGTACTGACTACATCACATCAATAACTACTTATATCTTCAATACAATCTATGGACAAGAAGACAAATCAAGTCTAGCTTGTTCATGATTTATTGTAAAAGGGTTAGCTATTAAGTTTTGATTACAGGCCAGCAGAAAGCCCTTGCACTTTAACTGTCCCTACCTGGTAAATAATTTTTCTCAAGTCATTCAACCAGTAGATGTAAAAAGTGAGCTCTCTCTACAAGCTGACAGAGTTGTTGAATGTTTAAAATTGCCTCTTGCATTTTGTCTTTTACTACATTTTAAACAATGGACATCGCATTTATTCCTTCCCTAAACAAATGGTGCAATGAAGTAACCTATTCTACATGACTTAAAAGTAACGACGAGAGAGTTCAGTGCTTAGGAGCTGACAAGCTCGCTTTAGGATTGAGACGAATCACAGCCACCGGGTGTATATGGTAATGTTACCTCTTCTCTGTCTGCTGCACTGATCTGCAGCTCAGAGGTGATGCTCAGGGGTGCATTGCGACCTTGTCCCTTGGGCACCCTGTGACACATTCACTCCTTCCTCTATCCAAGGTGGAAACCCACCTTCATTTTCCTGTCAGAGGAATGATGAGAGAAAAAGAGAAGGGGCCCGATGCTGTGAAGTGCTAAGCATACCCCAAAGTCTTACATTCCCTCAGCTCCCCAATGATTAAGATGCTCAGATTTGTCCATTCTGCATTAAGCACGGCAGCATGGGGATTTTCTAGTGGTCATTTCTGTTTTGCTTGTTTCTGTCCACTAGTTGATACCTAGATTTTTTGTTTGGTTGCTCTGTGGCAGCCACAAGGCTGGTGCACTGTATCAGTAAAAAGTCAAACCTGTTACATAAATCAGATAAAGAAAATATCAGTCAATTTCTTATGGGAGTTTAGCTGTTTTAAATTACTTTCATATGACTGATGTTGTGTGCTGAGCTAAGAAGAAAATAAAGCAAGCTGACTGCACCTCTGGCCATTTTAAGATCTCTTGTGGAGAGTTTAATGCTCCTTTTGCAATCATTGGGAGTCGTCTACTTGGGCTGATCATAAGAGAACAGTGAAGTAAAGACCATGAAGCCAGCACTGAAAGAAAGTCAGGGTTTTCATCCTGTGGGCTCAGACCTATCATGGTGTAACTGCCTGCAGCTCTCTGGTGGTCACAGGTTGCTCCTGAAATAAACTCCACTTTATGTAGGCTAAAGATGTACTCCCAGCATTTTGGTTTTAAGAGAGAAATACGCTTGGGGTTTTGTTTGCCTTTATTTTGCAAAGGTTTTTTAGTTTTGTTTTGTTTTGCTTTTTTTAAGAAAGTGGCAGGGCAGAAAGCATTTTCATATGCTGCAGCATGGAAAATTTGAAACGTAAAACTTGATACTGGTGAATTATTATCATTTGCTGTTTATACTAGAATAGCCAACATGCTGTAGGATCTACCCAGGGATGCCAGGAAGGCATGATTCCTCCACTGCAGAGCTCCCCAAGTCAGTATAGGCACAGAGAAGACGACACAGGCCAGAGCAGATAAAGAATGTTAAAATGGAAGTCAAGTCTGCTCGCTGTAATATGGCACAATTGTTTCTTAAGGGTATTTCATGAGTAATGAAGCTAAACAGCTTAGTTTCATTATCTAAGCTGAGATAAATGCAGGGGGAATACATTTTAATACATCATCTAAGCCTCCATGTGATTTAAGTCTCCAGTCAAGTCACGGTCTGTTCAACACAACACTACGTTCGTAGGAGTTGGACTTTTAAACACAATTAAAACTTCAGTTCCCAAAAGTACATGAAGTCTAAATTTTTGTAAAGGATTGAGTGATTGCACAAATAAAGATGTTTCGCCGACTAATTAGTTTGGGTTCACTGCAGGCTGTCATATCTTTGGCATGTCCCGTCTTGCAGGTTGTACAGAGCTTGGGCACTCTCACTGTGCTCAGAGCTTGGACGAGAGAGGAAGAATCAAACTGGAGAGTTGCTGGAGTCTCTGGGCTGGCAATACTGGGCAGTTGGCTTCTGGATGCTTGACCATGGTAGAAGGGTGAAAACAAGAATATTTTCTGGCCTGTTGTATGCAGGAAGGCCCTGCCCCTCTAAGGGTGTCCTGAAAACAGAACAGGATTGGGGGCAGAGCTGGGAAATTGAGTAGCTCACGTGGATGTAGGGCTGCGGAAATAAGAACCAGTCTGACGTGTTCCCGAACTCAGGCACGTGCACTGAGTCATGGCTTTGAGAGGGAAATTGATACTGAATACGTGTCTTAAGGAATTTTGACTTAACAGCGTATCTTATGCAGTGTAAAGTGCATTGCTTTAAAATTTCTTTTTGCTACAATGATCTTAGAGCAATTAAAAAAAAGCAGGCAAGAAGTGTAAGATGACACGAAAAGGGCAGGGCCCTTGGCTGGCCTCTGCCTGCCTCTTTCCCGCAGGGCTCTGGTCGAGGGTTTGGCCTGTGGTGTTTATCTTGGTAATATCCCTTTACAAGTCTTATGCTCTTCAACCCGAGTAACTCGCTCCAAAGCATCATTTCTGTTTCCTTCTGTGCGGTGCATGCACGGAGTGAACAGGAAAGCTTCAGTGAACCAAATCTGTTCCCAAAAGAAAAGTTAGTGGGGAAACACTTACTGATGTCTGTGGAACTGAGATTCAGCTTCACTTGCTTGATAGATTACATTTTCCAGAAGGTAAAACTTCCCATTTTGAGTTCTTTGATAACCCTGTACTAATTACTGCTCATTGATAAGCATCGTGCTGTTCTTCAAGCGGTGAGTAGAAAGCAGAAGATGCCGCCAGTGTGTAAGATCAAGAGATACGGGAGACATTATAAGGCTATCTCTCTGGCTCATTTGCTCGCATGCCCTCCTACGATCTCAAAAATCTGCTGCGACTCTGCACTCTGTGGAAAAGCCATAATATGCAAAACAAACATGAAGCTGGCAATGCAACATTAAGCGACTGATGATGTTAAGAAATGTACTAATACTCATGTTTGAGGCTGGCTGGTCTGGTTTAGCCCTCCTGAGCCTCTTTAATAGATGAATACTGTGTATTACACAATGAAGTGCTTTAGGATAAAAGTCTTCATGCTATTGTTGCTACATTCTGTGAAATTAATATTTTCTGATTTATATTTCCCCTGCCTCTCTCTTCTTCATATGTATGCATGTATGTATGCAATGTATATACATTTTGAAAGAGAATTTTGTATTTCATCTCTCTTGGGAAAATTCTTTTCCCTGAAGATGCCTGGTTTTCCCTAATGTGGGCTAGTGGCAGTGAGTTAATGAATTTTTGCTTCTTTCTGTAAGAAATTTCACCAGAGACACTTCAGTAATAGGATAGTACTGAACGTAAGTGGAATATAAATTTTACACAGTTTAAATGCCTGCTTTGATGGAAGGGTCAGAATTATGAATGTCAGATATTCCAAACTGTTTTGAGATGACTGGATTAATTTGAAATACAGCATTGGTGAAGAGAAACAGCCTGGGGGGTGGATTGATCTTGTTTACCTGCTGACACCTTCCTTCCGTAGTTGGTTGTCGGTGCAGAAACTGTATGAATTGCCCATGCAGAGCTGTATGAATTGGGGAGCCAGGTTCATTTTAGACCTTTTGACTTATTTACTTTAGAGTATCTGGTTTGTCAAAAAGAAGGAAAAAAAAAAACCCCAAAGCAAGAAAGTGTTGCACTGTTCCTTAAGCTTTAAAAAGGAAGCTCAGTATTCATTTAAGCCTTTAAAATGCTTCAATGCCTCACTTTTCCTGCAATGTCCCAGTGCAATGTTGCATCAACCGAAAGAAATACTTGGTATTTTTCATTCTGATATTGTAGAGTTAGCCAAGGGACCCAGTGTAAGAGGTAACATCCGTACTGGCACACTGTGGTGCATTTTCTCTGTTGGGTTTGTTATTTCCCACGTTCTGCTGAAACCATGTTAAAATGGTGCTGCCGCATGGGTTCCTATATCAAAGAGCTCTTCCCTCTCTCTTACCTCCCACCCTCACCCACACCCTGCTGCGGGCCTTGGGGTAAAAGGGAAGAGAATGCAAGTTTCCCTGTGACAGCATTGTTATAATGATTTATTATTTCTATTACTGTGGTCCTTAGAGACCACATGTAAAGATCGGTGCTTAATTGCACTAGGTGCATTGCAAACACGTGGTAGAAAAAAGCAGGCATCATCCTGAATACACTTGTTAATAAAACACCCCTGCTGACCACAAGTCAAACAGGTGTGTGAGGTGGATACAGGGGAGAGAAGGTACAAGATAAAACAGAGGAGCAAGTTTGCCGTACAGTAAATGTATGCAGAAACTAAAGGAAAGTGTACTTTACACGGGTGTCGGGCACTAAAATAACTCTTACCAGCCTCTGAAGAAGAGTCAAGACTGAGCAGAGTGGCTGGACCTGGTGCTTACGAGGAGAGTTAATAAGCCTGGCAATAAAACACTGGGTAATGATGGCTCTGAACAGTTACATTTGCTTTGGAATTTACTTTTATAAAAGCATGAAATTTTATGTATAAACAAGATCTATACCACCTATATAAAAGTCAGGGTTTTTAGTACCTCTGAGAATGATGGACCATATTCTGTATGCTACTGCAGGACAGATCTTGTATTAGGACTGTAGCATCAGAGCTCAGTGAGTAGTTCAATATTGGTTATTTCATAAGCTTTGTCTTTGATGAACATAAAATATGATTTTCTTGAATCAATTGACTTCTTTTTTTCTGCCAATCTGCTCCTGCCAGACTTGTTCTTAGCATTTCCTGGGTCACTAAGCAGTGACCCAGATGCCCAACCAGAGGTGCACTAGCTGGGGTGTGGGAGCACACTCAGCCTGGGGTAGGGAGGGACCAACCCTCTCTACTGCCTCCTGCGAGCATGCCCTTACCACCCTGCTTTGCCTTTCTGCTGTGCCAGAACCCACAGCCTCGAGACCATCCTTCTTCTGCGACTGGCAATGTTGCAGCAACTTGCGGTGTCCCTGCAGCCGGCCTCTGGGCTCCAGCTGCGGCAGGAGCCGGGAGATACAGGGACAAAAAAGGACAGAAGAGGTAGGGAAGGGCAAAGGATTTTTTCTGAAGTCTTTCTTCTGTCTCTTCCTTTTGGAAACACTGGGACATGAGTTATGTTTAAGGATAGCACAGATATAGCTGTTGCCTTCAGCAAGAACACGCTGAAAAGCAAACTTGCTGGAATTACACTTTTGCTTATTGCTCCCATGAAGCAGCAGCCTTGTGAACCTGGTGATAAATCATGGTCCAAAGCCCACAGCGATGAAGAGGTAAAGTACGGAAAAAACCTGCAAAGGAGAAAGCGAAGACAATGGAGGAGGCATTGATTTGATTTTGATAGCTGCTAAACAAAGTGGGCTGACAAAAACCATTAATGACCCTTTCAGCCACCTCCACAGGAGGTCAGCTGCCAAACAAGAGAGGAAATGGCGGGGGTGAGTTATGTGCCGGCTACAAGACTGATCACTTCTTATGCTTGATGGAGCCAGAGTTGCTTGCTAGTGGATGTCCTGCTGTATGAAAGAGAGGCCTGGGCGTTTGCTTTCTGGCAGGGGATCCTGAAGGAGAGGCAGTGAAAGAGTGTTGCTTGCAGTGGTCTGCCAACAGTTGGCTGGGGGAAGTGCCTGAGCTCTGCTGCTGCCCCGGGAGGCACGCTGGGATCACCTGAAAATGCCCTGTTCTTGTGCAGGGCGTGGCAGTGGGGCACTGCCAGCCCCGATGCGCTGCAGGGTGTGCTGAAGGTAGTTTTGGCACAAGTCCTTAGCGTAACAATGTCTCCTTGCTGGATTTTTTATGGTGATGTTTAGTGTTAATGGTTTTGTTGTGTGATCAGCCTTCGTTTTCCTATGCAATGAGATTCAGAGATAATCCAGGTACTACTGCTTGTGTTAAATAGCCCTAAGAAGTGTGGGGTTGTGGGAAGCAGGGGAGCAGGGTGTGGTGGTAGGGCAGGATGGGGGAATCCTTCTCAGGCAGTAATGCTTGCGGCGGGTTTATTTGTTAATCTTCCCCTTTTGGTTTTCTTCCACTCCTCCCCAGTCCTCCTCCAGGATCAAAATATTCCTGTTTGGGTCTATGAGCATTTACAAACTTGCTTTAAGACCATATCTGAGCTCATTCTTTCTCAAAATAGTTTCCATGTTGGCCATGATTAGAGACACCATTTGTGTCACTGTTAATCTGTAAAAATTTTTATTGAATCAATAAGATACTGTTTTGAGATCATGGGGCCATTCTGCACAAACTCAAGTTTTTTCAATAATGGAGAGAGAAAAAGCAGCCACAAATTGAACATTTTATTATTGATAATGGCCAGCCAAGATGACTAAAACAGGATGCTGGCTACAGCGCTGGTTCTTTCTTCTGTTTTAACGTTTCTGTGGCTGGCAGCTTGAAAAACACAACTAAATTTTGCAGTAATCAACAGACATGAAGTTTAATTACAATGCAATAAGATAGCTTAGCTAGTGTTAAAGTGGTGCTCAGCTGATGGGCTAAAGGAAGTCTGAAAGAATGGTTTTCCTGTTCATTTTAACATTGCATTCTTTCACTGGATGTTTTCATATTATGCACCATGGAAAACTGTTGGCAGTCTGTTCTGTGTGAGTGACAGAGTATCTTAAAATACTGTGGGTTTTGACAGCAAGTCAGACACCATGGAAAACTGTTGGCAGTCTGTTCTGTGTGAGTGACAGAGTATCTTAAAATACTGTGGGTTTTGACAGCAAGTCAGAGTTGGCTTGTTTACTCAAGTGGTGGCTAGTGGGCCAGAGGCACAGATTTCAGAGACCCAGTAGCCCTAATGGAAACTTTGTCACTAAACTGTGCTCTACTTTTTAATGCCCAATTTGTTTTCAGTTCATGTGAAAAAAGATTACCTACTCAAGGTTACCTCGACAAATTTTCTTTGACTGCAGATGTCTGATGTAGAAGTCTGTAAATTACTAATAGAGGCAAATTCAGTGAGATTGCTGGGTGTTTCCTAGATATGTTACCAAATAACCCAACTAATGGCTTGTGCCTCACTAATGTGCCCTTCCCTGTCAGCAAAGTTGACTTAAAGGGTTTCTCTGTGCTCCCCATCCTTCCTTTGCTCACTATTACCCACTTCACCAGATTCTTCCCTCTTGCCTGTGCCCACACCAGTGTTTGTGGGGCAGTGCTGTAACCTTATTGACATGATCTGAGTTGAGAAAGAAAGCCCTAGAAGAGATTAAGATTTGATTTTTTTTTTTTTTACCCATATAGCTTCTCTAATGCAGTTTGTAATAAAACCTCAAAAATTATCAGCATAACTGGGCAAACAGTGAGCTGTTTTCCCCATCCCCAAGTGATGGAGACAACACTCTCTTAAGCTGCAAATAGCACTGGTCCCTACTCTAATCTCCCTCCTTTTGATAGTTACCTTTATCCTACCATTGCCACATTACTCTCTTTTCAGTTTCCATCACCTTCCTAAAGTGTCTGATAAGCAAGCGGCTTCTGCATGTGTACAGAATTGCTAGCTTCCAGGACTTTTATTTCCATTACTTGCATCAGGACAACGCTAATGAGGTATGAAATCATGCTGGCCGTGAGACATTTTCTAAGCAAATTCTCCTCTAAAACAAGCAAGCATCTGGGCCTGATGGAGCAGTGGAAGTTGCATGGCGCAAGGAGGGCCTTGGAGAGCCGTATGTTTGAAGGCTGGCGGTGACATTTCTGCTTTTCTTCCTTATATGGGTCATTACTCCAGTTTATTTGTTTTCTTAATTGCTCTCTGTTGCTGAGTCTCTGTGGACTGTAATGTATGTAAACCAATGTGTATGATTCAAGGAAAAGCAAGGATTTGACTGTCTTGCTATACATACCAATGTGGAATACTGTGAACTACGAATTTAAGGAACCCACTGTTCATTGAACTAAATGCTAAACCAGTTGTAACTTAAATCCTTTGTTCTAACTATAATTTAATATTTCGTAGCAGCAGATTTGGTGTATAGCAGTGTAGTGCCTAAGGCACTCGCACAAGATCAGGGCTTACTTGGCTGGACAGCTGCACACGCCGTAGCCATTCCAGCAGAAAGGAGCTTGCTTTGTCTGAGCAGGCAAAAAGTTGGGAGAGAAGGGAGTATTTTCATCCTTATTCCGCAGAAGAGGTGGACTGAAAAATTAACAGACTTGCCCGTAATCTCCCAGGGTCTTCACAAATGTGCTGGTGATTGAATCTCCTGAGTCCTGGCACATCATCTTCATCGCAAATTCTGAACTAATCGATAACACGTTTATGTGCCATCCCATAATGGCAGCAGTATTTTGTTGTTAAATACCCTGCAGTGTCATTAAAAACTAGGTTATTTAAGAATTGTAACCAACGCAGGCACTTGAGGCATTTCTAAAGGAAATAGTGTGTGAGCCGTTCAATATAACTAACAATAAAGCAAAACACTTGATTACCCAGCGATGCAAACCTGAAATCCTTCCTGAAGTAATTTGGAGAAAGCCTGGCAGTGTCATACCACCACGGCACGTCCTCTTTACTACTCTGCGTAGCACTGTAAAATGAATGCAAATTGAAACACAAGATTAAAAAGGAAAAAAAATTACCTGGGCTACCTTGATCTGAGGCCAAGTGTGAGAGCATGCCCCCGTCGCCTCTGACACCCCGAAACGGAGTGGCACGGCTCAGAAGGGGAAATCCAGAATGGCAAATTGCAGCTTTGAAATTCCAAATTCAACATTAAAGAAAATTGAAACGTGGCTGAGCAGGCTGGTGGTCCATTGGAGTAATCATTTGCAGCTGCGTTTTCAAACAAAAGCTCTGAAGAAAGACACAGGGTGACCAACAAAGGGGCAGAAAGCTAATTTTCCTCCTACCTTTTGTTATAAATGGTGGCAAACTGTGACTCCTGGTCCTAGAAGCAGAACACTGCAAGGGAACGATTCTGTGGCTAGAAATGATGTGTTAAGACACTTCAGGCAAAACCAAAAATGTTGCGCCCCCCAATCTTTACATGGGAAAAATCAGGTTAAAACATTGCTACTGTATCAAGATCCAAAGAACTGAAGCTAACAAGCTAGGCAAAGGAAGATGGTTAAGATTTAGCCAACAAAGGAAATGTCTATAGATAGTTTTCCAAACCCCAGCTGTTAAAAAAAATCACAAATTGAGCTGACATATGGATAATGCAGCATTGTTTCTGCTTTCTGGATGGGAACTGTACTTTTGATTGGGTTTTCAGTACATGTGCTTGCTGTTAGAAATTGGGTTTGGATAAACCTGCTGGGAAGTTTGCTTTTAATGTATTGTTTTAGCAACGTTCTTGTTTTCTAACATTCGGTAAGATCGATATTTAAAGGCTGTGAAAGCACTCAAGTAATTTTATTTACAATTTTGAATGAACATTTTGGGGAGCTGTTCTTCTTTTTTAGTTGCTCTTTTTCCCATTTGGTTATCAATATGCTGGAGATAAGAAGACAAATCCTGTTCATCTCCTATTGATTCTGGATTAAGTGAGCAATTAGCCCCTGTAACTCTACTCCTCTGCGTGCTCAAGTAACATCTGTAAAAGCAGAGATGCGGTAGCAGATGTGAAGACCAGATATAGATACACTGCTTTTGCAAGGGAAGCATTTAATAGAAACAGGAAAAATGAAGTGAGTACAGCGAGTAGTTTGGGAAGGCTACCTCAATTATTTGCACTCTTGAAAGTGATAGTAACTGAAAACATAATTTCTCTCTAAACCAGTGGGGGAATTTCTACATCAAAAACTTGACCGGAGTATATGAAGCAATTAGTGCAAATATACTACAACATTACGGAGCATAAGCATTTTTTTTTTTTTAATTTTGCAACAATAGAAGAGGCCAAATACCATTATATATTACATTAATGAGATAGATTGCTACTTTTAATGGAGCCTCTGTGCTCTGCACTACACTGTATGCAGATTTGCTAGTTAATAAGCCCGAACGGTGTTTCTGTTCATGGAAAATGAATCTGAAACGTTTGTCAGATTATCTGTTTGGCACGCCTGACTGGTGTCTGGAGTGGCACTTTGCTAATGTGCTATTACTCAGTGTCATTAACCCGCAGAAGTGATTGAAAGGTGAATTTATATTTGCATCATGCTGCTTAGAACAGGCTGTGCTCTGGATTAATCTGGTGCCCTGTGAAACAGTGCTGCACAGCATAAAACGAACCATGCATCTCAGAAAGTGCATATCCCTAATGCTTGGTAGCTTTTTTCTTTAGAGGAGTATCCCATTGTGATTATGGTAGAACGCGGTCACAAAGTTGCTTGTGCGAATGTTCGTTTGTTAGCTCCCTGTTCGACATCATTAGAAATCCAAAGTTGTTATAATTCCTGTGAAAAGCTTCCGATTGCTTTACTCATCAGCATTAAAACCACATCAAATATTTGGCAGCTGCATTATGTATGCATAGCATTAAAAAAAAAGGGGGAATTGGTGTGAGAAATGCAGAGCTGATTTTTTTTCTTATTGATCAAGAAAGTGTATCTGTTTGCATGCAAGTAGATTACTTTCATCCTGCAATGTATTTCCTTCTCCACTGAAAGTGAGTAAGTCTTATTTTCTCTCCATAAGCGGAACCATCACTGTTAGTTTGTTTTGGATTAAATAACTGGTTGGAGACTGCTTAATGCTTTGCATCTCATGATATTTTTACAAACAATATTCTTTGCAGACAGTTTTTAAGGAAGGTTTACCAAGTAAAAGCCACAGTTTAGGTGGATTTTGGAGCTGAAATGGGCTTTGCTATGACCTGTTCGGGCTTGCAAGGAGTTACAAACCCACAAAACAAAACAGTTTCTTGCTTACTGAAAACGTAGAAAGATTGGGGGAGAGGAGACGGGGGTTATTCTGCATTTCTCCTGATTTGACTTCTTTCTGTTTGGTTTTACATCAAAGTTTAAGGATTGAAGTAATTAGTCTTCTGGATTTTTTGGATGTTTTTTCACTAGTTTTGAAATATTGGTGTATTTGTCTATGTAAAAAGGCAAACACCCCCCCCACCCCATTAGCTCTTTTGCACCGTACTTCACAAAAGACAGAGGAGTGTGACATACCGTGATAATCTCCCATTGACATACCCCAGAGTTGGAAATGTTTTCAAAAACCCAGTGAACGGGGATTTTATTTCCTACATTAGCAGCTCAGGGCTCCGTCTCGGTCTGCAGCTAAAATGTCCACTGCTCCAGCAAGAGTTTCACCCGCGTCACCATGCGGTGAGAGCCTGTGCCCAAACAGAACTGAGAAAAAATAAAAAAAAAGGTGTAAGTGAAGACTGTGACATTAACAAATCATTGCAAAAATGAGTGCAGAGCTGATCTTAAATGAGAGGGGTCACCGTAATAAATGACTTCTGAAAATCGTGGTGACAGGCTAGTGAGTCCGGGATCGGGGTGTGGAGAAGCGCCTGCCGGTGCTGCGTTACGTGCTGCACTGGGATATTGTGTGTCCCCCATCTCTTTAGAAAGATGCCCATTCTTATCCATTTTCCTTGTAGTAAGGATTAGTGCTGTTTCCATTTATGAAGCTTAGCCCTTTTTCAGGGACTTGAAAAATAATGGATTTGCTGTTCCTCTCAATTAGTGCTTTATTTTGTTTAATCAGATAGAGATCAGTTTGCTGTTGTCATTCCTTAATAATAATAAATGCACTGATGAGCCTAATTGTTATAATAATTAGACCTCAAACGCAGGAGCAGTCACCCCTAAGTTTTATTGTTCAAAAAAGGATAAATGCAGAGCAACCTTGAATGTCTTTCCAGACGTTGATTAGCTGTGTAGCCTAAGTACTGGGATTCTTCTGTGTGTTATTTTTACTGTTATTGGATGGTAAAACAAAGAAAAGAAATCCCAAGGAGTTCATCTACATTGACATGATAGATTACAAGAGCTTCTCCAGGGCATTTGTTCATCACGTATAGATAAATTCAATCTCTCTCTCCTTTTTCTGTAATGGAAAGATTGTTACAATGTGGGAGTTAATTAGCAGAGCTGTTTATGAAAAGGGGGGTGTGTGTTTATAGGCATGGGTAGACGGGTGGATGGATTAATGGATGAATAGATAGATGCTGGGATGATTTTAAGTTTTAAAAAAATCCAAGTGTACAGGGGATTGCAAAATTTGGAGTTTGCCCATATTTATCAAAACAAAACTACTACTTGCTGTCAGCCCTGGAAAAGCATTTTTTGACAGAGATTTTTTATTTTTGTGTGTGCACATGTGTTTTTGTTAGCTGAAAAGCACTGTCTGGACATTGTGTAATTCCACTCACTAACAAGCAAGTCCCTTCATGTCACCCAATGGAAGCAGGACAGGCAGCACAGAAAAATAAAGGCAAAATAATTTTGAAGATGAAGAAATTGTTAAGGAGAGCCTGGAGTGGTGGTGTAGTCTGTAGTTGAATTGTTATGTTGATGAAGAAAATATGCATGGTAATAGTATTTGTAAAGAGAAGGCAATGCTATTAATTTTGCCTTTTTTTAAAGAGAAAACTGGGTCATATTTCAGGGGTATTCCTTTATTATTTTCTATATTACTCAATTTGGAAAAAAGTTACAAACTGCAACGAATACATTCAGTTTTCTGCATTTCACTTGAATGGGGATAAGGCAGTGACCTTCTCCAGTTTCTACTTTAATGACTAATACTGATATAAATCTGAACAGATTCAGGCCTTTTCTGTTTCTGATGGGTTTCCATTCCTGGTTTGCAGTCACTAAGGAAATGTTGTGGACCAGCACAGCACTCTGCTACTTGGATTTCCATTCCTCTGTTCTGATGTTTATTGCATTTCATTTGGTTTTTAAATAAAACTATTGTTCCAATTTAATTAAATTAAAAAAAAAAAATGTAGTCACTCTTGAAGTTAAGGAGAGGGCTCACGAAATTATTTATTCCCATTTTAACTTCATTTAAGTAAATATATTTTTTAAGAGATGGTTGAAGCCTTTTCATTAGAATATATACATATATATCTAGGTTTAACTTAATAATGTGTCTTTGACTCAGAATAGTTTTTCATTGCAAATACAAATGTTAAAAAAATATACAGGAGTCTTAAAAGCACTACAATTATTTGTAAAGTCCATTAGCCGGATGTATATAGATAGCATTCCTTTGGGCTTTAAGAGGGAAAGCGCAAGGTTCAAAGTCAAAACACAACCAAAATTCATTGCTAATGAGCCTGTATACAGTGATATATGTAAACATGTCAGACAAAACACATTTTGGGATTGCACAGGAATACTTTGGAACTTGCCGTGAGATGAAATATATTTCATAGTTGCCGTATTATCTGTTGATCTGGAAGAGACTGTCGTACTGAACATGAGACCGGCGTGTCCCCCAGCCTCACAATTATTTCATTCTGTGATTTAATGCAGAAAATAGTATGACTGTGTTCACGTGAAAGTAGAAGTACTGCTTAGGAAGGGTCTTCAAGAGGAATTAAGGACATTTGTCCAGAATAAGAACCCATTTGTGCTATTTACTCCTCCATTGCCCCAAATTTGGTCTTGGACTTTTGGAGCTCTTCATGCCTTGGGCTGAGGCATACCTCACCCAGAAGCACTGTCTCTCCCCTGATCATGCCTTCCTTTGAAACGAACATCCTCCCTGTGGCTTGCTGCCGCTTTCCCTGTTCTTGCTTCTCGCAGCAAAGTCTTTCTTCAGGGAGGCAGTGAGATGTCCAGCTGCCCACAGTCTCCTCACCAAAATGTCTCCTCCCAGGTATCCCATGAAGTTTTCAATTTCTTAAAGCTGCCTGCAAGAACACAATTTGGTCACAAACATACAGCATGGCTATATACTAACCATTGTCAACAAATTGTGCCAAATTCTCCACATGCTTTCTATATACAATAGTAGTAGAGAAAGTGAGAGTCCTTCCACTAGGATCTCACCACCGATAGACATTAGTATAGGTTCACAGTGAGCACTTTATATGCAGGCCATGTTTTCAAATATTATCAGTTGAGATCTTTCTCACTAACAAAAAGGGAAGATCATGAACCAGTTTTCAAGGCAATAAGCTGGTGAAACCCACTTAGGGCAAACGTCTCGCTATCACTTGGAAAAATAAAAACGAGGTGGGGACTCGTTCCTTTGTCCACGTGAGAAACCACCCATTGCTCCTTCTCCTGAGTGCTCAGGCAGCTCTGCGTTTGTTAGATTTTAAATTTTTTATTGTTTTGTTAGCTTAACCTGCAGTTGACCCATACAGATTTCATTCAGAGTGATGCCACTTAGTAGTAATGCATTTTCTGACACCCTGTAGAAATTATGCTGCCGGCATCCTGGTCTGGACCATCAGCCCGGGCGGAGCTTCTGGCGGGCTCATCCCCTGCCAAGGAGCCTTGTACAAGGATGCTCTTTTATTATTTAGCACATTCCTTATGGCATCACGCTTGAACTCTGGAACTTTTCAAGTCCACTTCCCAGGGGTTCAAGGGCAATTAACCCCTGCAATGCCAAAAATCTCCAAGAAGCCAAAACCCTGTAGGTGCATGTGGGCATGGCTGGTGTGTACAGGGCATTCGCTTACAGCTTAACAACTTTAAATGAATTTAGACACCATCTTCTGTAACTCCCTCAAAGACATCTGTGGGAGTCCCAGCATGGGGCCAGACCCCAAAGGGTCGGCTGTCACCACCTCACACGTCCCTTTGCATCCTCCTAAGCATGGGCATAGCCCGCTAAAGGCAAAGCGTCCTTTAGCTTTGACATGACCAGGACTTCACTCCTGATGTCTAATGCCATCATGTATTTAGAGTCCTCCGTTGCCTGCAGAATGAGGTATTTAGTCCAGTTATTATCAGTGCTTGCCCATATTTGGTACTGGTTTCTTCAAGTGGAGCTTGTAACAATGTCTAAGTAAAGTATGTCTGTTATAATGTAACAAAAGCTAACAAAACAGGCTCATTACCACACTGATTGCTGCTGATATTCAGTGCTCAATGCCTTCTTGCAAACGTGATCCTTTAGGAAATAATTTTTAATTAAAAAAAAAAAAAACAAACCATGACGAGTTAAAATTAAAGTTTCTGCTGTGCCTCAGCCTTTGGAACAACCGAAGGAAGGCAGAGTTCAGGTTTTCTTCTAGAATGTGTGAGAAATGAGAATAATATTATCTCGTGAGGTAGAAGTTATGAAAAACAACCAAATTCATTAACGATTTGTTTCAAACTTGAAGCTGCAGCTCAGGAAAGCATCAGGCAAGAGAATAATAATGCCAAGAAAAGCTCGGCGACGAACAGGCAGGGTTCTTGGGGTGGCACGTGCTTCCCTGCGGCTGTGTGCAGGTGTGTGGGCAAGGGGAAGCCAGTGGGTGAGCGCTTGTGTTTCAGAAGGACTTTGCGAAGCCATCCTGTGCCTCCTACTTGCTTTTCCCATTCTCCTTGCGAGCAGTGAGACAACTCTCACAAGAACTGCATTGCAAAGAATAGGGAAGGAAAAGCCAGCGCTGGTGAGTACTGATAAAGGCTCCCTGCAACTGCTGGCACAAGCCTCGTGTTTTGGAAGAAGACATCCTTAGGGTCCCGCAGGCAGATTGTCCAGGTGGACTTTGTCTGTTATTAAGGCAAGGAGTTGCTGGCAGTAGCAAAGTGAGGGTCCTGTAAGGTCACATGGGGAGTCAGGGGCTGTGCATGGTGCATCGCCTATACAAAGGCCCTGCTCAGGCACAAGGGCTCACTTTATAGGCTAATCCCAAAAGAAAAAGGCTTAGATATTTTAAAATGGAGCTGAGTGACTGTCTTAAAAACAAACATGGTCAAAAATGCTTGAATAAAAAGCCAACCCTACACCTGTTTCCCTTGTATCTTTTGGCCCCATCTGTGCAATGGAGAAACGTTTCTTTTATACTCGAATGAGCTGGATGCAGATGGCAGCTACCTATAGTCCCAGTGCAGCCGTACTTTGAGAGCTTTGCATTTTGCTCATTTTTCACACCACGGCTTAAACTCTCTCCTAGGGTAGGCGCTACCTGCCAGGTGGCTGCGGCAAACCACTCTTCCAAGTACATGGGGCTGATCCAGCCTTCATCTCTGCAGCTGCTCTGTCTGCCCTTCTCAGCGCAATGGGAAGCTAAAGATGTAAATGGTATGGCATGGGCATGAATTTTGTCCTAAATAGAGCTGTACCTCCCTTAGCTTTGTAACTGTGGACTGTGAGTCAAAATAAAATGTGGCAAATCACTATGCAAATGAGGAAGGGAAAAAGTGTTATTTCTCAAGTGCTGGATCTTGCAAATGGATGTCTGCAGGCTGGCAGAGCCCTGCCCTCATGTAGAGCTCTGAAGAGCTCTGCAAAAGCAGGACAGGGCATCTCCATGCATCGGTTTGCAGGATTAGGACTGGTATATTAAGGGGAGAAAAAATGTAGAGCCATCATTTGTCTTACAGAAAGTTACAGTTTGGAAAGGTTTTTCTATAGGCAGATTATCACTGCTTCAGAACTAAGTACCCACATCAAGACACAAAATGATTGCAGTTCCTTTGTTAAAGGAATATTAACTTTTAGAGGATGTGAATTTAATCTAACCTATCTATTCGCATTAGACAGATCATGCATTATCACTGATGATTATTGGAATTCTGCTTAAGCATTTGAAATTCAGACAGGATGCTATGAAAGTAAAATTGAGTAGGAAATGACCGCAGACAAGTGTGAAGCTGACTGAAGAAGGTAAAAAAAAATTTTAAGCCTTGAAAAACAAGCTAGGTGGTCAGAAAACCTTTCTGGTGTTGATAATCTTCACATGCTTCTACTGTTTATATGAACTCTAAAATCCAGCATTTTTAACCTCATGAGTGTATCCCTCATTCATTTGATAGCATGTTTATTTTTCAGCTATAGAGTCTGTATCATAAAATTCATTAGCCAGTTGATGGAGAATCAGCTGGGAAAATAAAAATTAATGAAGCCCCCAGCAGGCAGCTCTTCCCCCCATCCCCGACAGACCAACAAAAGCGGAGAGAGAATCAGAAGTTACCCACCTCTGAGTATTTTCCTTGGTTTACAAGGTAGAGTTTACACTTTCATGGCTAAAATCCCTCTGATCAGATCTGCTGTGCCATCCTGTGGCATTTCCCAGGGTCAGCTGGCAGGAACGCTTTGCACTTGTGGTTTATCAAATACATGACTTGCACTGCAGTTTTATTAATGCTGTAGACCCAGGTTAAGCTGAGTTTCGAATTAAGAGGGATCTTGAGGGAGAGGAAGACTTTTGAGATTGATCACCAGATCCTTATATTGCCTTTTTTTGCTTATTTTACACTGCAAAAAAAGGATATTTTCCACCTTTCAAAAAGGGAAAATGAGTCTGCGGTGTCTACTACAGTGCCCCACATTGGCTGAAGAGACACATCTCTTTAGTGCCATCTCGTTCATGGTTTGCCATAAAAAGCAAACCTCTCCCAATCAACCAGAATTTTATAGTGTTTATTCTTTGCATAAAATACTTAAATTTTAATTCTTTATCTCACAGGGCTGTTTGGGGAATATAATTATTAATATTTAGTCATTTAATTTTCTTTCATTAAAACTAACAGCTAACATTTTAATTTTTAATACTGCTCCTGGTATACCTGGTCCGAGAGGGAAAATAAGGACACTCCTGGGAATCTTGTTAAATTTATAGCTGACCTATCCAGTATGAATCATCAGTCTTCAGAGGAATTAGAGGTCCATTTTGGTACTCCTTTGTCTAGGTTTTTGCATCTGTGAGAGGGAGATAGGGGATGTTTAAACACTTACCGGCTCAGTAACTATCTACAGACCCGTAACTGAAAAGCTCAGTTATAAGTGATGGCCAGGCAGTGGTGAATTTGGTCCCATATGTTGAAGGAGAGAAAGGGATATAGTCCAGTCAGGTCTGCCGGACTGCTGGTAGGTGACTGGAGAAAAAACGATGTATGAATGAAAAGAGTCAACGTTTTTGCTCCAAACTGCCTTTCTGAGGATGAGCCAGCTCAAAAAAAAAAAAGATATAACTGAATATCTAAATTGAAATCCAAAGTCCTCTTTGGGTATCTGGGTTCATTAACCACTTCCTTGTCTGAACTGCTTTTGCTAAGCTTTCTTGTGACTTGCTGACACCTCCAGAAGTCCCCCAGAGCCCCTAATGATCAGAGGAGGTTGTGCCATCAGGAATAATGTGGGAAGCACAGACCAGACCCAGTCGTGGACTCGATCCTCCTGCAGCTGGTCGCTGTGGCCTGAGGCATCTTGCAGTGGCCCAGCTTCAAGAATGGGTGTTCAGAAAGGGCCATGCCTTTGGACCAGCACTTTCTGGCTGTGAGTCCCTTTGAAGCCATGAGTCCTGCACCTAATCTCTGAAGGTAGTACGGCATCCCTCTGTTGAGTATTTCCTGCCTGGCTTGAGGCAAGGAGGGGCTTCAAGGCACACAGTCAATGAGAGAAGCTATATGGCTAGTTAATCTTGGCATGTCTGTGAAAATCATGGGGTTGGTTTTCTCTATTGATTATGTCTTCAAAATGTGTCAAAGGTGGCAGGAACCTGAGAGGCTCCTTTCAGGTTTTTTTTTTCTTTTATTTAACTTTTAGTTTTTAAGAAAAAATCAAGGTGTTGGGTTTTGTTTGGTTTTTTTTTCCCCCTAGATAAATAACATTAATATTGACAGAAAGGGATCAAGTCTCACAAGTGAATGACTTCTATTTGAGAAATCTCTAAGGAAATCTGAGGGCTTAAAACTTACCTCTCTAAAAGAAATGGAAAGCAAAGCTACAGTATATATGAGGATCAGTTTCTATATACTTAAGAGTATACATTCTGGTTGTATGAATGAACGTGTGTGGATACAACTTACACATTTGTTGACAACTTTCTTCAATGTGTCTGCTGAAATGTAGCAAAGCTGAACAGAAACAGACGCTGAATTGTTTCCTCACCTTAGAATTTCTTGTAGGACTAAGGGCCCTGTTCCTGCACCAAGCGGGGACAGCTGCAGGGTACAGTCAGCTTCAACGGTGCGATGTGGTGCCTTATCTGTGTGAATGCTAACCTTTATTCAGATTTCAGGATCAGGCCCGTATTGCAGCTGTTTCTACAATGTACTCGATGGAGTGTTTTCATGCTTTCAAATGATCCCGAAGATGGTCTGCGGATGCTCTCATGCGAGTGCTCAGGGTCATGCAGGTAGAGGTGAGGTGTCCCATCTGCTGCCCTTCATCTCCCTCCTGGATTACACTGCCCCTGTGCCTCAGGCGATGTCCGGGAGGTCCCACCTCTAGCTGCTTCTCAGGGTCAGTACCGCACCAGAGATGTGGCACTGCTGGTCTCAGACCTGCAGCGAGCATGCAGAAGATGGGGGAGGTTACTCTCAGGAGGTGGGTTTACGCACCGGGTACAGGGTGGTTTGGGTAGCCCACCCTCTGTGCTGTTGTGGATTTTGCTGGAGAAGAGAGAATCCAGCAGTGATGGTGGGCGCACAGCTCCCTTTGCATTGCATGGAAATGTTGCCTGTCTTAGACAGATGGCAAGGTCAGGTCCTGTGCAAAGCAATATTTAAATTACAGGCTGTGGAAATGAGTATTCTGACCTTTTGGTAAACTTTTTGCTACTCACTCTTTTTGGTTTTATTCTTCGTTCACCAGTGTTTAAAAAAAAAAAAAAATCCAGCAGAAGGTCTGCGACTGACATTTCCGAGTGAAACAGAGAGTGCAAAATTTCAGTTTGACCCTGGCACTGCAGCTGCTGAAATATTAACAGCATTAAATGCAGGTGAATCGGAAATGTGTGCGCAGGCCAAAGATTCCTCCAGGCGGTTTTCTTCGAGCTCGCCCACTCCCTGCGTCGCTGCCGCGGGCGGGGAGTCTCCTCTGCTCGCCCAAATGAAGAGTGACAGGGGTGATGAGGACGGCGGTTATTGCAACAGCCTTTCTTTGATAGCGAAAGCTGTCTGTCTGATAAGGTTTAACAGGCAGCGTGGGTTGTTCAGGCAATGCAAAGCCACCTCTGGAAAGTGCGTAAGCCAGCTAAGGAAAAACCACCATACTCGCACAGCGCCGGGTGCTACTGCCAAGCCCACGACCACGGAGGTCTGGGGACATGGGTGACTTTATTGAGGTGAATCAGAACCTCAGACTGGGCTGCATTACGTACCCAGTACCAAGCTTCGCCTGCGATGTTGCTACATTTATTTTGTACGTGTATGTTGTAGCGTGGGCTACCCCAGCACACACTGCAAGTAGCGAGGGAGGGGAGTCCTGTGGACACTCTTCCTGGGAATTGCTCGCTTTAATAAATGATCGCTTGAAGCCTAGAAAAGGAAATATTTGACAAATAGAAAAAAAGCTCTGAGCTGTCCGTCCCAGGCGGTGGAGAGAGTGGTGGTGCTACACGGCTGTCAGGCACTAAGCTCCCATAGCAGCAAGATTTTGGTGGTGTTAGGAGGTGAAATATTTGGAAGCGGGCACTCTCGTGGCTGCCAGAACCGTTTGAGTTGTTAATTTCCATCAATGTCATGGCAGCTTTTTCACAGAACTGGTTAATGAGGTAAAGCAGTCATTTTGATATTGCCACGTTTAGGTTACTGGAAAATTTGCTGTGACATAAATGGACTTTAAAAAAAAGCCAAAATAAAATGAAATGTCTTTAACTATTTCCCCCCTCCCTTTATTCGAACAGAATAAAATGCTGAGAAGGGGTTTTAAGTGATTATATATGTGCCCAAGGCATGAGTTTTACTCCTTTCTACTTTTAGGATGTGAATAAAAACCACAAGTTTGTTTTCGAGGTTAGTTCTGTGTCAAGTTTGTCATCTGATTTTTCTTTAACTTTCTTTCTGCTCTTTTACCCCGTCATTCTTCCCTCCCCCAACTGCCACCACACACCATCCTTGCTCGCTTTCTTGCAAAGCTGCCAAGAAACTGTGAGCAAATTTAATGTCTGAATAACTGCTCGGTCTCTCAGTGACCTTGAAAAAATTACTTTGCATCATTAAAAATTCATAGAAATGAAATTTTTGTGAGGAGACTGGCACATGCAAAATTAGTACTTGTTGAAATGCAGCTGGAGTAATCCAACCTTGTGAACTTTCGAAATTGTAATTCTTATGAGAGCTAATTGCGGCCACCTTACAACTTGGATCAAGTGTTGCTGTTTGACTTCCTAAAATAATATCATCCTATGCATGATACACCTGTAAGCACGTGCAGTAAGTGCGGGTAGATTTGATACGTAGCTTCACAGGGACAAAAATGTTTAAAGATTGTTAAGCGCTGATACGATGATACATGCTGTGATGCAACACCCAAGTGGGATAGTTGGGAAGTAAGTAGATGATAATGTTTTGCTGCTGTTAATAGGCTGCGTGGAGCTCTTGGCTGCGTATCCGCTTCATGACGTTAATTAGCTGTGGTGCCGTGAAGTTCAAGCCCGCGTCAAATGTGACTTCTTGAACTCTCAGAATTTATCAGTCCAGATTTTTTTCCCCTTGTGTTTGCTACCTAAGCTGTAAAGCTTAGTTGTGCATTTGCAGGGCGGGGAGAAGTGTATTTGGGTGCTAACCATGTTCCGTGTTGTCTTGCTTTCCTGTTATACGTGAAGAATGTTTTGCCAGGAAAAAAACATAATTAAATAATAACCGCTGAAGTACAGCACGTAGTAGCAAAGTGCAAGTACAGCACGTAGCAGCAAAGTGCACTTTCCCTTCTTCAGCAGTGTGGCAGGATGGAGGCTTTAACAGATGTCGCTTGTTCAGTTCAGGGAAATAAAATGTGATGCTCATGGGGCCTGAGCAGGAGGGATGCTGTCCCCCTGATCTGAGCACACCAGGTTGTTCAGCCCTGATGGAGGTAATCACTTAGGGTTTCCGAGTACTGATCAACGCTGTTGTGGTCTGGCTCTCTATGTTTGCAGTTTATTCCTTGAAGGCTGCTTGTTAATACAGGAAAGCCCTGCAGTGTATTGGGCGTGATCCCAATTTCATTAATACCAACTGGAGACTTTCCATCTACTTGCCGGATTTGAGATTTGGGTTCGTTGCATCCACGGGAAAAGAAAGAGATGCCTTTTACGCTTATGATCATAAGAGGCTGTTTTACAATGTCATAAATTAAAAATCACCAACTTTTTGGGTGATTTCCTGTGGAATTCAGTGCATGTCACTAGAAGCTTCTTGTCCCAGGCTCTCAAGCAGAGCTGGGACCATGCGAAGGCTGCAGCCAGCAGCGGCAGTATTTCGTTGTAAGTAGCTTTTGTTTGCCCGTCTCTGAAACGTGCCCAAGAGCTCAGTGGACATGCTGAATACTAGTTGCAGCTCTGTCACCACCCGCGCTGCAGTCCATTTTGCTGTCACATTGTAATTAAAAAAATCATTGCTCTCAGTAATGTGTGGCACTGTGGCTGAACTGAAGCAGTAAGCAGCTCAGATTGGATGTGACTGAATGAAAAAAAGTTTGGCTGCCCGGTGTATTTTCAGCCCATGTCTGTCAGGATAGCAATACAGGCATAGTTTTGGGGGTAGCAAGCTCGCTCCTTCTTGATTTTGCTTTGTTCCTGGGCATTTTCCTGCCTTTGTTACGCAGTACCTTGGTTTTTTGAACACATCCTGTTGTCTTCCCTAGCGCCTTGCTGCTGGATGCCATTAGCATATATCTGGGCCACCCCTTGTGCAGAGTTGTCCCCAGGTGAAAGCCCTCGTGGTCTGGGATGGAAAGAGGCTGCAATTTACTGAGTCCATTATCACCTCCGGACGTGTAGAATGATAATGGAAGTGACAGAGGTGCAGCTGAAAATTGGCTCTTAATATTTTATGTGTTAAAGCTGAGGATTGGAAATCTCACACTGCTCTTCAGGGAAAATGAAGTGTGTGTGTCTCTTTTCCCCCCTCTCCCCCTCCCATCAAATTCAACCGTTGGGCAAAACATCTCTCTTTTTACACCTACATGTGATGGAAACACTGTTCTTCAGTAGTGATATTTTAAAAGACAATGGCATGAAATAATATGAAGAACAATGAGTTATCCTGGATGGTAGCATGGTGCCATCAGGATCACTGATGCAGTGAAACTTTGGAGGATGTACGTGCAAGGCTACTTCTTCCTTTCTCCCTTCAAGTTAGGGACAATACAAAATGTATGCCCTGAAGCAGCATCTTGAAATTGCTTTCCTTCACATGTTGTAGTCTGTAACCTGGATGGTTTCATCCCTCTGCTCTAATGCTTGCAAATTATGCTCTTTTATCAAGGCAGCTCCCTTCCCCCTCCTCTGCACATACACACCGAACTATTATTCAAGATTACTGTTCATCTATTCATGTGTAATGTGTCATGGATACATAATTTTAAATAGTTTCTTCTTCTAAATGACTTATGCAAATGGCAAATTAGCTTCCTGGCCTTTCACCAAACTCTGCAGACTTTCTGCATCTTCTTGGTAACGGTTACAAGCAATATTAGATGAAATTGGTTCTCGCAGCTTGGCTTTATTAATTTCTCGTGTTCTTACATCAGTTAAAACACTTAGGACTGGGTGCTGCTGTGATTCTCATTGACCCAGAGATTTCTTGAGTGCTTTGGAGGACTCCTTCCCTTCTGCTTAGCCTCTTCTGTGCAAATGCTAAGACCGGGAGTAAGAGCACGCTGCTGAAGGGTATTTCCATGCATACAAAAGGGATTCTGGCTTTCCTTGTGTGCTCTGCATTTTTGAATGAGATGTTCAGCAAAGTCTGCAGCAAGCAGACTCGTGGGCCACGTGTTGTAAGACACCGATGCAGTTTAATGCCTCCAGTTGGCCTGTATTAAAACAGCCCCTAAATACACTCTCATTCAACTTCATATCACAGGCTGCCTTACTCTGTGCTGCGCATTGTTTCTGCTGTCCTACCCACAACCAGAAATGTTTAAATATTAATGCAAACCACCATTTTGTAGTTATCATTACTGTAATGGGCTGCTAGTTGTGTAGATAATAGATTAGGCTTGGATTTAGGGAGCCTGGGTGCTAGCCGTGGATCTGTGGAGACTTTGTCTGTTGGTCCGGACGCGTGATTTTTTCATGACTCGGTTCTTCATTTTTTAATGAGAAGTAAACACACTTTCTCAGTAGAGTTGTTGTGACGTAAGTGTTACTAATTTGGAGATTGCTCAGCTATGATGCCATTATGACAATGGGAATGCTTAAGAAAAGTCAGTATTACTCATCACTCTACAAATTGGTAAAATAAAGCCTTGAAAGAACTTCAGCGTAAACAAGGCTGAGGCATCATAGCTAATCATGTTTTTATAGTGTGCTGAACTAATTTCGCAGAACAGAAAAGCACCACCCACCCCCACGCTGTTCCTGCTTCTCCGCAGAGACGCGTTGGGATGCAGGAACACCATTAGCTGTACCTGGTTGCAACTGGGGTACAAGAGATAGGTGTGCCAGTTTGAGGAGCGGGGAAAATTGCCAGGATAATAAACATCTTTTCTTCAGCGGTTCCTGCTTGACTGTTGTGAAAGTTATGGAGGTTTTTTTAATTAAAAATCGTTATTATTGAAATGAGCAGCCCTGCATGCCATATGGGTGCAAATAAAATAAAAAGTCCAACCTTTCCATACTATTTGTTTTCTGTCTTCTTGGTTGTTCTGTTTTAAATAAAGAACTGGGAATCACCCTATTAAGATTTAATTGACTTAACACACACAAAAAATCCTAACTAAGAATGAGGAGCAAATGTTTCCTCTAATCCCAACAACATTTTATCTGAAATCGAAAAAAGCTATGCATATTCAGATTTTGTCATTTAATCACCATGTTTGTTCCCAATTTCTGTGTTTCATGCCAAGCCTACTGCAAATAGGCAATGAGTTTTTGTAGTGGAAAGCCCTTGTGCAGATGGTCAGAAGGAGCAGTATATTTGCAGGACATTATTGGAAGTCATTAAAAAAATGAAAGAAGATGCTCCGATAGCCTGAGCAAGGTGAGCAGACAGGAATGGGATGGGAGTCAAAGTGAAACTGGGCAGCTGGAGTCTTAAATCCTTTTTGAGGGTATTGGAAAGTGTTGGCAAGGGGAGGATGAAAAGATTGAGGAAGATTTTTCTCCATATGAGAGATGGTTAAGCTAAAGAGCAAATAAACAACCACAACGTTAAAATGTGGCTCCAGCTCTTCAAACTTCAGGCTATTTGCATCTGGGTTTTGGATTTGTAGTAAGTCCTGCTAAAAATAAAACTATTGCCTTTTGCAAAATACAAATTTGGGGAAGGAGGTAACTTTTTTTTTTGACGTTTACATCTGCTTTCCAACAACGATTATTTAAATGTATCTACTGTTTTAGGATTTTAAAATGTAGGGAGTAATTTCTTGGCTACCACAATAAATATTTTCCAGAATGGGGAAAAAAATCAAATTATAAAGTATCTTCATGAATGATTGTAAAAAGTTGAGATTCGATGTGGTCTGGCGCACATGGATTTGATTAGCTCAAGATACGAGCGCTTGAAATAATGACGAGTAATATTCAACCATTTCAGCAGCCTGACCTTTTTGAGGCTGCTGCTAGGTTGCTCGTACGTGAGGAGCTTGGCGTAAAGGCACATTCAGTTCTGGCATCCCATGAAGTACTTGGTCCTGGCTGGAAGCTGTTGCCTAATGCTGTAGGAACAGGCAGGCTTTTACGATGGGACTGTGTCTCACTCTTGCTTCAGAAAGGTGGAAATGGGTGAGACTGAGCTCTTTTCATTTCAGGGTTTTCTGCTGGCTGACGTCGTTCTTGACTCTTCACAACTCAGGGACATCTGCCTGTGCTGTGGCCTTCCTTGTTACCCAGATGTGGTGACCGAGGCAGGGAGAACAGAAGCAGTCAGTTTAATGGCAAGCAGGACGCCGCGCTGGGAGGAAATAAACTCCAGATCGCTGATATGATAAATCTCTGCCTCCTCTTGCAGACCACAGCACCTCTGAGACATCTTATTTCAATTCCATGTACTTAGTACTCACATGAAGTATAAATAGGGCTATTCATGCTTCACTATCTGGTTGTTATTTTCCCCCTTTTATTTTTCCAGTTGCTTTAAGAGCAATGAATGAAAAGATCTTATTTTGAGTAGGTCTTTATTACAGCTGCACAAAGTGCAGAAGGACTGACCTGGGCAACTTTGCAAGTTAGAAGTTTCTGAATGAGCATGAAACCATTTCCTTGACCTTTTTCTTTTTTAATTTTTCTGTTTGACATTAGGTTAATTGCCTAATGTGAGAGAGAGAGAGAGAAGTAGAACAAAAGCACTGATGAAGGTGGTGGGCGCTTCTGTGTGCTGAGAGACCTAGCATCAAAAGACTTAAGTTGCTCAGGTTGCAATGTCCGCAGGGAACTAATGGGTTCCCAAAGCAGCCACAGCTCTCATGAATTTTAGCACTGGCAGTGTGTTGCTTCCTACCTGCTGTATGTTATTCCTTAATTTTTCATTTTTTTTTAATATTTCAGTCATTGAATGAGCAAAAAAACCCAATCTTACATGATTTAAATGACCAGTTCTTCTAAATTATTTTGAAAATACTTCTAAGTAACATGTATCCCCAAACTCAGAACCAAGCTACAGACTGCTTTCATTTGAAGAAGGGAAGCAAGCAGGGTTGCATGCAAAATCCATTTTCGTAACAAATGATTTTGACAAGATTTTGACATGTTTTTGCACAAATTAATTGTGTATTTTTAGAAGTGAATACTCCTTAATAAATAATAGTCTGTTTTTATAATTTGAAGGAACAGATACCATTGCGTGGTGGGAAACAACTAATAGTCCTTTTCTCCTCACAGTCCATTGGGGGAAGAGATCCTTAGGATTTACAAATAAAGAAGGAGTTGAAAAAGTAAAATACTCGGCATAGATGCTTTGTGTTAAGAGTCATATTGGTTTAAGGAGAAAATAAGAGAGGGAGAAGAATTCCATTGTAGCAGTTGGCTTTTCAGACACTTCTAGAGCAGATGGCCTAATGGTCTAAGCTTCTGGTTTGAAATATCTGCTTTCCCTAGGGCTATCAGCTCAAATTTAGGCAAGCTTCGTTTATACCTTTATTTTCAAGACAGATCATTTGATCTGACTCTCTGGTTGGTTACAGGAGGGTTTTTTGCCCAAGTAACACCACTGATACTGGCTCAAAGGGTTTCATGCCATTCACAGGGTAGATTTTTCAGTCTTGACCTTAAAGACGGAAGTTCAATTGGCTATGTGTCATTCTTTAAGAGGATCTTTGTGCCGCAGAGGGATTTGTCCTGGTGTCATTGTTCATAATTTCCCTCATGTCTCTACTGCTATGCAACATTTCTTGGATGGATGATGTATCGTTCTTGCTTCTCTTTTGTGCTTTGAGTATTTAACTGAAAACCTTGGAAATTACATCTGAATTTGGATGGAAAGCTTTTAGGTAAGAGCAGGTAACTGTGTTCAGCGTGAAAAAAAAAAAAATCACTCTTATATGGCAAGTAACACAGGAGCGTTGCATCCTCAGTGCTAGTTGCATGGGGTTTTACAAGATAGGGCTTGTTATGTGCCTTGAGTCACACTTATGTCTTGCTTTGCTCTCTGCTATCTATCTATCATGCAGAATATTCCCTCAGATGTGTTCTAATAAAACTGAGAAGTATATTTTCTTGTAATGAAGAGGCAAATCTGAAACAACAGTAGGAGAATACGAGGGCAATGGAAGGGCAGGTTCATTTTGTGATCACTGTGTGAAATTGTTTATGCTATCATGTATTCCTCATTGCTGAAATCGTCTTTCTAACAGATTTCCTGCAAATTTCGTATTATAGTGTGCTACAGCTGGTGACCTATATGCTGTCATCTGCATCGTTTTTTATAGTAAGAATTTGAGTTTGAATTAGTTTTCTTCTCTATTGTTTATTGATAGCATGTTTTTAGAAAACCAAGGAGAAAAAAAAATGAATAACAGGGAGATTTATAAGTCAAATGATGAGAACAGAATTTAGCCTGCTGTATAGTAAATGAGTGGCAAAAACAATTCCCCCTGTTGAAGAGAGATTAATCAAAAGATTAACCAAAACCACTTGCTAACAGCAGTTCTTAGGACAGTCCGGAATACGTACTAGGCAAAATTAATCCTTCCAAATTGCTGAGAAACTCAGGGACTTTGAGATTTAACCCAGAGTGCTGCAGTTAGTAAACCATTTCCAATCAGTGTGTCAGGTTTGTAATTCTTTTTTAATTGTTTTGCTTTGGAAATATAAAATCTCAGCCATGTTCGTGCCAGGGGTCAAACCCTTGCCTGGACTGTGGCATCCTTGTGGATCCTTGTGGCATCCTATCTATTCAATAGAAAATTGTGTGGCCATCATTGATTTGGGGAGACTTCCTTTAGCTTGTGTCCCATCGGCATCTTTGCCCATTGCTAGAACGGATCCCAGAGCGGTTGGTGTAGGCTTTTAGCCACTTTAGGGTCTGGCTACATAAGCAAAGGGATCCTTCATTAGTCAGCTGTATTGGTTTTATGTTGGCTTTGTACAATCGCAGCCCTACTGCAAAGGAGGTCTTACTCCACAGTATTGGATGTCACAGAGCTTTGATGGGGCATTGCGTATCTCTAGGAATGATCAAGGGCTATAATGAAGAGCATGCCTTATTAAGGGGTGTCTGTGTAGGTTAACTTAATAGGCAGCCTGAGCCATTCTATAGAAATATTTAGTACCAATAATGTCTGCTATGATTAGAATTTAAAATAATCTACTTCTCAGATCTGGTTCTTGATGGGTTTATTGTGATCAAGGAAAAATTAAGAAAGCAATGAAAAGTAAACAATACTGAAAAGATAAATGGGAGTCCTGAACAATTCATTTAGTAAATAGTTTTTTCCTCAAGTGCCTTTCAGAGTGCAAGGGAGAAAGAAGCAGCAGGAAGACAAAAGACTTCTGGAAATTTCACTGCAGTGTTGTTTTCTTCAGACTCTTTCCTCTGCCAGAGCATACCGAAAATCACAGCAATCTGGGAATGAGGCAGCAGTTTTGTCTTGTTTTGTTTTGTTTTTTCTCTTTGTCTTCATGACTGACATACTCAGTGCTTCACTTTCTGAACTGTCACCTTCCCTCCTCAAACTGTTTTCAAATCCCATGGAGCTCCTGTGAGGGAGCAGCCGTGTCAGATACGCCCCTCTGCTTCTGACACATCGATGTACACAAGGACCTGAAAGAGGAGTTAATCTCTCCCATTCTTTCCCCACTTTTATTTCTGTCAAATTTTACCAGCCCAAATTTTTTTTTTTTTAAGCAAGTAGGGAGCCAAGCAGGGAACCTGAGCTCCATGAACCTTCCAGCCCTGGCAGCTTTCCTTCTGTACCTGGAGTTCAGTCTTGCAACTATCCTGCCACATTTTTGGAAATGACCCGCTGACAAGTACTCCTGCTGCTCCAGGCCCTTCCTGCACTGGGACCCAGCATGTCTGGGTGACATCTGACACCTTCATGGAAAGCTCTGCCGAACCTTGGCCGGAGACCACAGCAGTCAGAGGGACCAGAGAGAGTCTCGAAAACCTCTCCTGAGCTAGAGCAGGCAAGGCTAGGAGATACTGCAACACACGGGGGTACTAACAAGGTTTCCTTTGCTATGATAACCAGGACGTTTCTTAACTGTCAAGTGCTGGGGTCCAGAAAAAAGCTGTGGTTCTCCGTAGGACTGTGAAATGCAATATAATGGGCTTCCTTGCCTTTAAGAAGTGCTCTGGAGGGTGAGGTAAGCCAGCAAGTATCCTGAGTTTACCATTCCCTTCCCTCTTGCTGAAATTTTTTTCTTCCACAGTATTGAATTTCTCCAAGCACATAGAAAAGTAGTGTAAAAGTATGGGGTGATTAAAACCAGGCAGCAGAACAGTAGGATCCCATTGACTTTCTGAAGGGTTTTCTTCAGAGAATAATATAGTAACTCAGTATTTTGCTGTTGCTTACTTTTTTGCCACTTTAGAGACCTTTAAAAATGTACTTGTTTGCTGCAAAAATGGATTAATTCTTGTTGAGTAGCCAGTTTTCTTTCTAGGTGATGGCCAAATATAAAATACTTAAGCAAAGCTACCATTGTTAATTCTTCATCAGATACTCTGACTCGTTATCGCATATTCTGTGTGGGATTAAATGAGTTCCCATGTTATATATTTTTGCTACAGAAAACGATCAGCATTTTTTTCATTGCTGGTCCCCTCAGTATTTTGAAGGGGGCAAAAAAGGAAAACCAAACCAAAGCAGTATTTCTTGAGTAGTTAAAGGCTAAAACTGCAGCAGACACAGTCCCATTGCTTTGCCTGGCAGGGCACTCGAACACCGCCAGAGTTTTGGGGTTGGTACGGTTGTAATTTCTGTGCAGTTTCCTTTTGACATTCTGCAGTTTTGAGCTCCTGAGGTCCCCTGAGGCTTTATGTGGATTGAGAGAGCCTTAGTTAAGCTTTATTTGATGCAGCACTCTTGAAGTCAAGACAAAGCAAAGCTTTCGTATTTCCTAAAGAGCACGTTATCCTCAGAGCACTTAATTTGTACCCTCTATTTTTGCTAGTAAAAGAGGCAATGCTGCCCTGCCCTCCATGGGGTAGTAGCAGGGTTTTATTCCCTTCTGCTTCCCCTGCACATCTGTTTTAACCATAGTTACTTACCTGTATTTGCCTGCAGATCTTGACAAGGTTTCTTGTATAAATAAGGTGATAAAAATGAGGCGCAGGAGGATATTTTGCTTTAAGCCTAGTGCATGTCTGGGAGGCCTTTTTTGTCCTGCTGTGACTGTGCAAAAGGGTATTTCAGAAAGCAAGGGAGAGAAAATGTGCATTAATAAAAATGTGATATTGCTTCACAAATAAGAGAAGTGGGAGAAGAGCAAGAAAAACAGTATCCACCAATATTGTGGTACGGGTAGAAAGTCTTGTAGCTGAGCTGGCAAGGTACAGAAAACCTAATGCCCTGGATATTTTCCCAGGCCTAATCTGATGGCCTCTTTTCACTGCTGAGCGTTGTCCTATTTATTCTTACCGTTGGCCACAACTCATGCAGTAGATACGAGTATGGAATGACATAATACTCCCGAGGTTCTCAGTCCACATATCAGCTCATAAATATCTCTCTCTGATGCATGTGGCAGAGCCTTAGCAATTGCTAAGCCCCTTGTCGGCAGTGCTGGGGAAGTAGAAGCATAGCTGCCCTGATGACACGCAGGGCAATGTGCTTGTAGGGAGTCTCACAATGTAGTGTTTGACCAAACAGAATATGGTCATGAGTGCTTTATATGGCAGCAAGCACCCCCCTGCCCAGCACACGCAGATGCTGGAGACTCGCCTTTGCTGTGTAGATGTGAACCTGGCACAGTTCCACCAAGGTCAGTGGGCAGACTGGTGATGGGCAGCAAAACGTATGAGATGAGAAGCTGCTCCATGCTGTCAGGTGTTATGCAGCTCTGTACTTATTTATGCCTACATGGGCCATGGTCCGGGATAAAAGAAATAAGGAGGATGAGATCCAGCATCCAAGAATGCCACAGAGTGGGACTAAGGATACGGAGATGAGACAGCAGCTTAGGAGTGTTTTTCTGCACCCAGCTGGGCTTTGCTGTGTGGATGTAGAGTAGAGGTATTAGAGCTTTGAAATGCACTTCTTTTTATTCTTAATTTGCATCCTCAGCTTATTTTGTTAGGGATCAGTAGTAACCTGATTTCTGTAAATGCTTGCAGTTTTGCCTGGAAAGTCAAGGACCAGTGTGACCTGCAGCGCACAGAAGGTGGAAGAGATCTTTGATTATCTGCTGTGTGCAGGGATCAGGCGATAAAGGTTAGATTCAGAAAGTTGTCTCATGGAGCCAGTGACATGCATCTGATACTCTGAGATTTCCGTGAAAAGCCATGGCACACACCAGTGTGGGGCCAAAGATATTCCACAATAGAAGCACGTAAGAAGTATGTAAGAATCACAGGATACAGGTACTCCTTCATGCCTGGAAATTCAGGAGAGCAAAGCCCCGTACCTAGGCAAGGAGATGGGAAAGTAAGGGAGCATGCAAGCCTTGCATCAATTCTTGCTAGCCAGCTCTTGCACTCTCCCTTGCTACATCTATGTGCAATACCCAGAACAAGGGGTGCTCCATTTCAACTGTCATATCTAGGCACTGATTAATACGAGCTATCAGTAGGAAAAATTAAAAACCGTTATGGGATCTTTTTGTGTAATCTATATAAATCTATCTAGGTAGTGTGTGTTTGCTATGCCTATTACACTCTCATATTTCTGTACTGTGTTTCTGCTGCTTTACATGTCCAAGATAATCCTTTTCTAAAACTGGAGGAAAAAGTGGCACTGACTAGCAAGATAGATCTGATTTACCTGCAGTGCTAACAAAAGTATTGCAGAGATGTTCTCTGGGAAGAGGAGGGCAAAAGCATTAAATGCATTTTCCATACAGCAGAGGGCCTTTATTGGTTTCTTTTTTTTTGGTTTGGTTTGGTTTCAGTGAGTGAATAAGATCTGCACACATTATTAATAGTCAGGAGCACGAGTGAGCTGGCTTACCCGCAACCCTGCTGTTATCTCTAGCACACAAATAAACTACAGCTAAATTGCAGAATTAATCACATTAAATTTTTGGTCCCTGATAAGGAACATGCCACTCTATTTTTATTTATTTTCAGCCTGGAAAACAATTTAGCTGAGTTCCTCTGAATGTGCAGTTTGCTTCCATTTCAGCATCCTACGGCATTACATTAGATCTTATTATTGCTGCCGCATTAGTGTGTCTAAGCAGCACTCCAGTGATTATATCCACCTTCTTCAACTCCACTGCTAAATGAACTGGGACAGAAAAGCTAATTACACCTTTGCTGTGGAGGAAGGTTTCCTATTATCCAGTCAACATGCCAAAAATGTGCAAGGGCCCAGGCTGCAGTTATAATTTATAATTTTGCTTGATCTGCTGACTGCCTTACCCAGGCCTGAAAGGATTGCTAAACCACGGATCACCAATACCTGCACTTCAGGAAAGGCTGGAGATGCAGGAACAGAGGAAACTCACTGCGTTTAGCGGAAGGAGGTGAAGGAAGCTGTGCTGGAGCTGGGACAAGGCAATCTTGGAAGCAGGAAGGAATGCAGCCTAACAAATCGCGCAAGTAGGGGTAGGCTCCAAACCTGAAGCCATGTCCTTTATAGGGCATTGATAGGTTTGCTGTATGTGCAAACCCACTCAGCACTATAAATGTTATAAACCAGAGTCATAAAAAATAACAAGTATGTCTGAGGAAACCATGACCTGATTATAAAAAAGCATTCTAGTTTCACTGAATGAACTATTTCCTGAAAGTGATTAACTCGGATGGAGTAATAAATGAAGTAATAAATCTCTGCATTTGATCCTCTGGGTTTAATCCATGAGACTAGATTTATGACTGGACCCATTAACTCTTGTACTGGGAAAATGCTCTTCATCTCTCATCCTCATGATATTAATTTGGAAGGTTTGCATTCAGACAGGTACATCTTAGCTTTCAGTTGAAGTAGGGAAAACTTTTGAGAATATTTCACGCTAAAAATATGCAAGATAAGGTCCCAAAGCAATGCTCTTCTGATGTATGCAGCATTTTGCTGGTTATTCTGAAATTAAGCTATGGTCTGACTGAAACCTAAAAAACGAGGAAAATCCATTTAAAGCTTCAGTCCGTTCTGAATTCATGCCGCTGTTGCCAAATGTGTTGGCTACTCCTGGATCTACTTCTGCACAAGAGAAGACCGTATGAGCTGCAATGTATTGTCCTAACAGATGTGTTAAGGGCAGAATGGAGGACTTAACTCTGCATTTCACTGTCTCTCTGGATTTAAGCCGGTCTACTGCAGGCATGTTCAGGCAATTTGAAGGTCCAGTATATATATTTATACATTTTAATAGTCTGAACAGTCATAAAGATACTAAAGCACATAGATGCATTATGTAGGAGATAGCAAAGCCAAAACACCAGATCTCAACAGATCTGGGCTTTCAGGTAGTTCAGCACCAAGAGTAAAAATGACCTCATATTTAGGCACTTGTAAATGCCTACACAACAGCATGATTTGGAAACCTTATAAGGAATCTAGGAACCTCATTTTAAAATATTTTTAGCTCCAGATCTTGTGTCTGACCCATTCTGTAGCAAAAACACTGTCAGCAGAGCTTGCTATACAGAAACATTCAGCCACTATTGTATGTTGAAACCTTAGGGGCCACAATCTTAGAGTTTGGCTCTTATGGTATACAGTATCTTTCTTAGAAATTGTGTTTCAAGACACTTTCCATGGTTATAAAATAGCTGCAGAATGATGTGCAATATCAGCTGACAGTGACAGCATCATAGCTAATAAGCTCAAGTGAGATCTCTTTGTTTCTTCCTTAAGCTGTGTGAAAATGAATGTCTAGCTTATAGGGTAAAAAAAATAAAAGCTAAATAAAAGATTCACAGGTGAGCTAGAAGCAATATCCCGTTTTGGTGTTCTTTTAATGGAATTAATGCAGAAGAGCCATGCAGTCTGTGTCTCATTATATAATCCAGTGGTCAAAAGTAAGGGGGGGGGTTCTGTGTATGTATGTATACGTATATACATATACACACACACACATATATATATTAAAAAAAACACTCACTGTTTCAAGTGAGTATAAGCGCCTATTTTCAGATTGTTACTTCTGATACTAATGGCTAAATAAGTTCCTTTACAGTGTGCTTTCAGACACTAATATAATAAGCTTGTTACTATCCACAGTGTTCAAGGTCCGTTAACATCAGCGAGAGCTTAATTATAAAATATTACTCCATAATAAGGAGATGCAGTCGTTTGTAAGTGTAAACATTAAGGCTGCTCCAATTACAGGCTTCCCTGTAGCTGCTTTGGAAAGACACATACCTCTCTGCCTGTTTTCAATAAGCAGAGAAAGGTGTAATCCGTGCTATGGGCCGATCCTGCGCATGCTCAGCTGGACTGGCTGAATAGTCCATTGACATCAAAGACAAAATCTTGGCATCCTATGGCCAGCTAGGATTTCACCTAGGCTCCTTAAATTAAAGCGGGTATGTACATTTTTTGCAGATTTTGGACCTTAAGACCAAACACTACCCTGAGGTAGGGCCCTTTTAAAGTCATTAAGACTGCAAAATGGAGCTGTGCCACTAAATGTCTGGAGAAGAAAGATTTCTTTTCTTATTTTTTTTTTTTTTAAAGCTGGTGAGGTGGCAAACTGTAAAGGATTGGTTTGGGATGAGTATCCGGAAGGTGATTTAAATTAGTAAGCTGCACATAAATTTCCACACTTCTTATTTGATTATTTCTGATGTTCAGTATTAAGTTAAAATGTTCAAAGCGTGTCCGCAGCCAGGCAACTTTCTCTCTAGTTCAGAACCCACATTTGCATGGCTTGAGTGCAGAAATGCTCTCTGCAACCCGTGCCCGACCAGCCGCGTGTGCTTTGCTGAGGCTGGAACTGACTTAGGTCACCTGGGTTCAATAGCGTTGACGCAGACAACCACTAAGCTAATGATGGGACATGCTGAGTGTCAGGAACTTCTCAGGGCTGCCCATGGTGGGCAACAATATTGTTAAAATTCAGTTTGCCTCTGGACTAATACAAATTGTGTGTTAAAGCAAGGTGTGATGCTCTGGAGACCGATTCAGCCCAGGCTTGTCAGAGGAGGAGGAGGGCCACGATGGTAAGACAGGTAGCACCCAAATCACAGCCATCCGCAACCTGATGGCAGATGTAGCTGGGAGAGATGACCTCCTGTTCTTAGGAATGCTTTTGGAAATGAAGCTTCTGCTGTGCCACTTGAAATACCCGCGTGCCAAAGTTTCGGACGCGCTTTTAATTCTGGTCTTTGTTTTGTGATGCCATCCTCTGCGCCTGTGCAGCATTAGGTGGGTGAGCTGCCCTTGCTCTTTGCATGTAGGGTCCTCACCAACATTGAGGATGTGTTGTCGAGGGCAGCTGTACGTGTGTGAGCTGGAAGAGCCACGTTCCCATTTTGTTCCCAGATGCCTTCACGGGTACCTGAGCATGCTCCACTTTTGCTCTTGGTCAGTTGTCAATTTTGTACGATAATGTAAACACTCGAACAGTCCTCCATATCTGCTAGGTCTGGAAGCAGTTAATTAGCTGAGTACAACCAAAGCAGAAGCAAAAAATAGATTCTCCTCCTCAAAGGTGTTTCTGGAGAGCCAGATGTCTGTCATCTCCTGCAGTATCCAAACGCCTGCCTCCAAATACTGGACAAATGCAGGGTGGGTGGCGGTCATGCGGTGTGCTGGACACAAGGTGGGTGAGCTGTCTGGGCTCTCCTGACTGTCACAGCAGCGGAAACTCAGAATAACTCCTTCTGCATCACTGGGGTTTGCTGGTGGTGTAACTTTGCAGAGTTTAACCCCTGGCCCTGCTTGTGGGAGCTCCTCCGGTCATCCCGCCTCCCTTCCCTGTCCAGGAGTGGGGGAGTGCGGTCACCCGTGCTCACAGAGCAGCGAAAACACACAGGACTCTTGGCAGTGGGTCTGGCCCACGACATCCGCTGGCTGTGCACTTGAGCGACCTGTTTCTTACCCTTTGGTTTATTCTTTCAAGCCCTTGCACAGGGGAATAATCTGTTTTCATTTTATTCTTCCGACTCAAATCAACATGACTGCTCGCATCAGCTACGTTTACAAGATCAGGCTCCCTGGTTTGTAAAGCCATGCATACTTCATCTCTGTTGGTAAACTTCGTTTCTTACTTGCAAATCTACCCAAGAGAAAATGGTCAGAAAATGCGTTACTGGCTCACTAACCTACCATTTAACAATGGTTGAAGGGGTTTCTCTATTTTTATGGAGAGTGCAGATCGATAAATCTTTAATAAACATCCATTTTTTTAGAGAATGCATCTTTTGAGCTACAGGAACACTAAATTACCTACAAAGATGAGTTTCAGTACAGAAAATGAAAAAGAAAAGCTCACATATAAAATTTCAGCCCTGGGAATTTTATGTTTTAATCAGTTTGCTTAATAAAATACAATAAGGCTACTGCAGTTATCAACATGATACTTTTCAGAAATCCGACACTTACAGCTGTCTCATTTGTTAATGTGAATCACAAAAATAAATGGCAAATACAAGACATTCAGCTGAAGTTGTGTTAACTCCCAAGATGGCTTTCTTTTTCTGTTGCCTCACTAGCTTAAGTTTATAATGACAGAACTGCAGATCATCATGATGTCTTTGTACCGAATTTTTAAATAATCCTTAGAAGAAAGAGAAATCAGGCATCTAACCAATTAAGACTAGGGGTTTGGATTCGGAGTTACAGACACTTCAAAGAAAGCTAAGTTTGCCCAAAAAGACATTTTCCCGTGTCATTTTTGGTTCAGATGTGAACTGTGAGATGTATTTGGTGAAAAAAGGCTGTTTGTTTTATATTTAAAAGCCATTTAAACAAGCTTGTGGTTGTAACAATGACCGTCATGTTTAAAAAATAGTTGTATGTATTATAACATAATAAGATAATAAATAATACATGTCTGTCTATAGCTGTCTATCCACCCATCCGTCCATCTAGCCATCCATCCATATTAATCCATTCCTCTTAACTGTGAAATTACGCATAGCAAAAAATGCTCGTTCTCCCTGATATGTTTTATTTTTTCCTAGGAATGATTCTGAACCTAAACCTCTGATTTAAAGGAACTCTTATTTCGATCAGGCTTGCTTACAAATCTAAATCTTCTGTGTGACACTGAAAATGTCAGTGTGACCGAAAGGCAGATTTCCCCTTGCATTCAGCAATGACTTTTTGTGCTTGGCCTTTCTTTTTCGGGGGAGGGGTCCAGTGATAAAACATTATTGGCATTTACAATTTGGTACACTTCGCTTGTGTGCAGTCTGTGTCAAATAATGGCTTCGCTAGTGTCCAGGCAATATTTGGGATTATCTAGAGGGTACCAGGACCATTCTCTTGTGCAGAAAACGTGTACAGAGACACAGCCCTGCTCAAGCGGGTTGGTTTCTGCGTGAACCCGAGGACCAGGACCTCGTGGGTGCAAATCCCAGCAGTGTCTCCATGGGCTACAGTCAGCTAAATGGTGTTTTCTGTTGTCTGCTGGTGGCAGATAAAAGTCCCCATGGTCCTTGGCGGGGCCCTAGGAAGCTCAGCGAGCTGTTTGGGGTTTGGGAGGCAGGTGGGAGAGCACGCCTCCCTTGCGGGGAGCATCAGTGCTTTGCATCAAGGCGGCTGTTACCAGCCGCAGGCTCCAGGGATGCCAGTTTTAATAATTGAAAGCTTTGCTCCCCTACACAGTTCAGAGCTTTATACTCTCCTCCTACAAAAACTTCCCGATTCCTTTTGCTGCTGGTAAAACGCTTGTGCCTGCGGGCAGGTGCTGGCTGCCTGCCGATGCTGGCAGCTGGAAATGGGAATTTCACCGTGGGGCACGGCAAGCGCTGGGGTGGTGCGGGGACTGCGGAGGCTCGTCCCTGTGCTGCTTGGCGAGTGGGCAGTTCTGCAGGGGTGCGCTGGGACAGCCTGGCACAGGCAGTTCCCAGCTGCTGGGAATGGGCACCCCATGCAAAGCTCCGACACAGGGCTTTTATGCTGCGGGCTTTTAAGATCTATGTGGGACACAGATGATAAATAACCTCTCTGAGCCAAATCTTCGTCGTCGCAGTGGGGCACCTGCGAAGGAGAACAGTGGGAGGGTGAGCGCAGCAAGGTGGTGCCGACGCTCTCAGTACATGCGCCTTCCCCAGCATGGGGCTGGAAACTGCTGCGTGCGGGTCATTGCAATATCTGGCATATGGCAGGGGTGCTTCCCATGAGAGGAGGGGATGGGCAAGGCAGGGGCGAGGTTGGGGTGGTGGGGAGACAGTGAGAGAAATGCTTGACACAGTGGGATGGCGGTGAGACCAGCGCTGCAGAGCAGTGGTGTTCACACAAGTAACCATAACTCTTTTTTGGCTGCCTTCGCATCCTCATTATGAATTATTTTAATTTCTTCTGTGGATTTATTAAGCGCCTCTTGTCCTGGTGGCTCAGCACTTATTTACCAAGTTAAACCAAGCAGTAAATTACCTATGCTTGCCTGGGCACAATGGACAGTGCAACAGAACTGCAGTTATTGTGTTAGGAAATGAAAATCAGGCCAGAAATAAAGAAAATGGGAAGGCTTCTACTGTATTTCCTGCCTTTGCCTTCTGCTAGATCTCCCTGGAGAGAGGAATCCATGCTGGAAGTCCTCCTGGAGAAGACCTCTGCTGTCCCCTGGGCCTTAAAACTGAGGAGTCTCCCAGCTGATGGAGAAGCACTGATTTTCTTCCTGCTGGATCCTATGTACACAGCTGCTTTTTGTGACAGCTCCTAATATTGACATCAAAATGCACCTTCTCCCCAGAAAAGACTGATCGCTCCTGAGAACTTGCTTCATCCATTTGTTCTGGCTCCGCTTTGTCTTCTGCAGTGGCGTTGCAGTGGGGCTCATTTCCCCCGGTGATTCGCAGATAGGTCAGGTATTAGCTGGGCACGCGGGAGCTTTGCGGCTGGTTCCACAGTTGGCCCTTCTCCATGGAGCCCATTAAAGCTTTTACGCTACAGTTTAGGCTAAGAAATTCTATTTTATCAGTTTTATTGTCCTCAAGTTATCAAGGTGAATGTCAGATTGGATTATACAAATGAAGACGGTTTTACTGAAAGCCTGTTAAAGGCTCTGTGCTAATTTTATAACTTAGTTTATAATGTGCTTCTGCTAACGTGGAATTGATTGTGAGCGAAGAGGCAGAGGCTGTTTGGTCTTTTGATACGTTGCTTCTCGGCAGAAGCAACAGAGTTGTGGGGTTTAGTCAAGAGCATCAGATAATCATAGCGGGTTCCCAGCATTTGGTCGTTTACAATCCCCATACGTTTTCTGTGCAAACATTTTCCCTTTTCTGATGCTTGTTTTTGCTGACCCTCTCTAGTCAGGAGACAGAGTTCCCTTATTAATCTGTAAATCAGAGACATTTAATTGCTTCTGCAATTTCAGCATGGGTTTGGTCATGTTCCAGTGGAAAAAAATGTTGCTTTGACCAACCACTGTGATGTCTGTTTTTCCAAGCAGGAGACAGAAGAGAGAGCAGAGATAAAATACAGTCAAACAGAGAATGCCTTTTCTAATTACAAATGGCCCATTCTGTTCTGCTGTGGGCAAAAGGCCAAATGTAATATATGACAGAATATAACAATACAACCATATATATGTGTGCTTAATATTAGGGAAAAAAAACACATGTGAACTTAGAGTGTCTTCAATAGAAGGTATACGCATGTTTCTTTGGAATAAACCAGCAGTTTGTAAAAGTGAGAATTTTCCTCTATCTTTCCATCTAGCTGTAGACTCGGGGTGCAGTTACAATGCTGTTTACATTCACAACCATACTCAGATCAATTCATAATGAAGGCAGATGAAGGCAGGCTCCTCTAATCACTGGAAAGCGTCCAGAGTATGTCAGGAATTTCTGAGACTTTCTAGGGTGCACTGCAGCTAATTAAATCCAAGGAATAATTAAAAAAAAAAAAAAAAAGAAAAAAAGTAGAGGACTTGCAAATACAGATTGCAGAACTAACCTCAAGGGTCTTTGCCATTTCTAAGCTGTCTTCACTTGAATCTGTTTTTTTTGGGAGAGATAACTGCATTTATTTACGTTTCTATGTACATCTGCTTTCTCACAGTGCTGCCTCCAGCTTTGTGTGACGAGCATCCTCAGTGCGGGGCCCAGAGGGTTGTGCACAGATAAGGAAGAGCCAAACAATCCCAGGAGGATGGGCACTGCCTTCCTCCTTTCCTTCCAGCCCTTGGAGCACCTCCGTGCTGGTTAGGCTTTGTGCACCCCATCAGTACCTGAAAATGTTTCTTTTCACTTCCATGTGTAGGCTTCTCTGTGAGTGTCTCATTTGCTCCTCTCCATCTGAAGCTGCCTGAGAGTCTGGGCACACTGCTGAGAGTCACATAACAAAGTGCAATTCAAGAGGTGCACATACAGGCTGGGCTTTAAGCATGGAAAGACTTAATCTCTGCCTGAGGTTGGCAGCCTGCACTGGAAATCAGCAGGCTCTTGCCGGACTCAAATAAAATGGAAAGAAAGGCTCAGGGGGAGTTGAGCATCAGTGTGCAGGGATGCAGGGCATGATAAGGCTGGGCTGCTCGGCGGAGAAAGTTCTGTCCCCAGGGTGCCTCGAAAGTGAGGTTTGGGGAAGCAGGAGGGGTGCAGCGCCCCATGGGCCAAGGGACCCGGGTGGTTGCTGTCAGGGAACCCAGGAAAAGTTTGCTTGTCCCCCCCAGTTACTGCCACTTAAATAAACAGAGTGAGGAGGGTTAAAGCTTTTAGCTGTCTTTTCAGAAGTCATTACAAGGAGCTGATAGGGCGGCTGGCGAAAGAGAGAGCTGGTTGGAGCTAAACGTCCATGTGGTACCTGAAGACTAGACACGTAAGAGATGGCTTTGCAAGAGAGGGATACTGGAGCAGCCTTGTCACAGGGGGAGAATTGCTGGGCTTTCCCACTTGACCCCTGGTGGGAGTAGATGAGCTTCAGGGGCTCGCAAAGGGCTTTGCAGAGAAGCCGTCTGCTCTGCTGATGCTCACAGGTCTGCACTGAGGCTCAGAGGCCAGCGGCTGCTGTCTCTTCTGGGCCTCTCTGTTTATTTGCCTTCAGAGAGTCTTTGAAATCCTGCTATATGAAGTCTTGTGTAAATATATTTTTAAAAACCCCCACAGTTTAATGGGAATAAAAAGAAACTTGTGTGTTCCTGCATTTGCTGAGCTTGTTTCCTACTGAGGAATATGAAGTTGTTTTAATAACTAGTAAAGTGGCTACAAAACTTGATGAGGAACTACAGGAGGGATGCAGACTTTGAATTTGTAAGTCCTTAGGTGTGATCCTGTAGACTGGCTACAGAAATCTGTTTTGGAGTATTCGGGGCATGCATACAGGCTGCAGGACTAGGCTCTATTGTGCTTAATAATGCCGAAGATTTTCTATATGAAGAGATAAATGGAGATAACAAACGTTGTGGCAGTAACAAAACTCACAAGGACCCCAGGAACCTCAGTGCAAAGCTGCAGAGCACCTTTTTCTCATTTATGCAGGTGCAAGGCTTTGTTCTGAGATCAGACCTTGGTACTGCAATGCCACTCTGTGGAGCTGAAAACCTAAGGGCTGCGCGAGCCATCGGATGAGTGACATGGCTGAATGGTGGCTTCATTCAGTGTTCTCAGTTCAAAAGTGGTCTTTTTTTCAATCTCCTAATATTGTTTGTTCTCTGCCAGTCAGTTACCATCAAGTTCCCAAATACTTTCTGCCTTTACGTGTGTATGTGTGTCTATGCATTAGTGTAGGCTTACAATTAAGCTCGACAGCAGAGTAGACTTATTTCATGATTTTTCTCTTTAAGAGCCATTTTGGGTTTATTTCTTAGTGAAAACATAGATGTTGGGAAGATGCCAGGTTGTCATGTCCCACTAATAACTAGAGGAGCTGCCTTCTAAAACTTCACTTTCATCTTGAAGGATAAGATCCTGATTTTCCTTTGCTGGAGAAAACGTGGAAAAACTAGCAGATGTAGGGCATATCTGAATGATAGCCATTGTGGGCTTTTCCCCCCCCCTATTCCCTAACTATCCTGTAAATGGAGGGACTTTCCATGCTGCTACCATTGGGACAAAAGCATTTCTGAGCTACCCGTGGCCGTCAGCCCTTGCCTGCAACTCACTTGCACTTGGGCAGCTGTGGGATGGGAGAGCAGTTCCCAGTGTCTGGGAAGGCAATGTGATTTGTGGGGTAAAAGAGAGGCCTGGAGTGTGGCTGGCTTTCATGGGCTCGCAGGTTTTGCATCATTTGTGGTCCTGCTAGAACCACAGCTGTGGGACTGCAGTTCATATTTGTGGTTTCTAACCTGCATCGCTGTAGGCAGAAGCCTGACACTGTGACCTTAGGCATGCCAGGACCATCCCAGAAAAACTGCAAAGGACCTTGAACAGATCCTTTTTTTCTAATTTTCCTTTTCTTTTTCCATCTTTCACTCTCCTAAGTGATTGGAGTTGGAAGGTTCACTTGGTTTTGTTTCTCTTGGCAGCATTGTGTCTGGTACAGGTGGAAGAAAAAGGTAGTTGAGCGGTATGTCATAAGGAGAGGGGGAGTGCACTCTGCATCCCCCAGGGCTGTACTCCTCGCCTTGAGGTGCTTGCCAGGAAGGAGGTAGGATGACAGTTTGAAGGAAAAGCATTCCAGACCATCCTTCAGGGAGGCCAGGCTTTTTGCAGGTTTTTTTTCATTTTCCTGTCCCATCCTGCTCCCACATATGTGTCCATTAATTTCAAGAGCCTTTCCTCTCCCGCAGCGAGAGTGATGTGCCGGTGCCTTTAGCTGTTGAATCCTGCTAATATGAGAGATTTTCCCCAAATGCCTTAACTAGATGTTGCCAAGCTGAACCTTATGGTCTGCAAACCGTATTTCTTCCAATGCTCCCTGTCTTTTCATGAAAACAAGCCCCTTCCTCTGACATTATCTGATGCTTTTGTTTTATACAGATTACACTGAAATTCTCACTTAAGAGGTTATTACAGTTTATAATCCCCTGAAACTCCCTTATGAGTCCTCTTGTAGTAACAAGTACCTGGCTGTCACGTATGCAAATGCCTTATCTCATGAGAGCAGCCAGGCACAGAGGCTGCCCTTTGCCGAACGCTTCAAGGTATGTGCTGAGATTGCTTGTTTCTTTTTGTGCGAGTTTGTCCCAAAAGGAACCTGCCCTCCAAGAAATCAATAATGCTTCTATATTTGTCCAGGGGTTTTTGTTGGTTTGCTTAGCTGCACCAACACAAATCCCAACCAGAAAAGTTACTGAAGCAGGAAGATAAATTTTGAGCGGCTTCTACCAGAAATACCTTCTTACTCAAAATTTGTAGGGTATCGTGCTGTACGTGCGATCTGCCTTGTCTGTGATGATCAGCAGCAGTGTGTACTTTCAAGTAGCTGATTTTGCACGTTAAAAAAAAAAAAAATACAACTCTTTGTAGTCTCCTGCAGTACTTCTAGGTCCTTGGAAACGTGCAGTGAGCAGACAGGGCTTTGCTTCGCTGCCTCCCAGCCGAGGGGATCTTCTCGTCTTACCGGCAGTAACTTCAAGATCTGAATTTCTTACAAACTGTCCAGTCTAATCTCAGGACTTGATTTGTCTCTAACATCTTCCTGCCTACATTTCTCTTCAGCTAATGATAGGAGTTGTTCATCTTTCTGCAACACTGGGGAAAAACTGCAAACTTGGAAAACTACCACTTGTCCTTGCTATAAAAGTAATTAAGGAACTTGCTGTATTAACATGTGCAAAGTGAAGCCAGATTGCATCCTCTCCTGAGACCCTGGGGAGAGAGGGGTACTTGGGCTTTATTGTAGGAACGCTGGGTCTTCGTCTGGGCTAATTGAACTGTCATAAACAGCGCATCAGTTAAGAAGGTCAGATACGTCTCCATTGTGAAATCCACAACTGACAACGTGGCTTTCTCTGGAGAAAATCCTGGCCTCGCTGCAAGGCCTTTGACTTCGGAGGCAGGTGGGAGGAGAGAAGGTTAGAAAGAAGAAAAGGGAAAAAGCAGGGGACAAAAATAAGGCTAGGGCCTAACTGAAGTTAGAAGTGATCTTATTTTAGAGAATGTTTTCTTAACAGAGTGCTGCAACCCTCTGCTTCAGCATTTTGGATTAAATTACTGTTGGTAGAGATAAGCTCCATTAGGGCTGTCATTTCCAAACGAGGCTTTTCTGCAGCCGTTACTCTCTCTTCCTCCCCCAAACCTCAGGTACAACAATAAAAACATTAACGGGGGCCAGAGCGGGCCATGAGGATGAACTTTTTATTACTATGCAAATGCAGGCAATCTAGGAAATTAATGCGTGCCTCTCTTCACAAGGTGTGTTTTGAGGCTCCTGGCCCCTCGGCCGGACAGCTGGCTGCAAAGGCTGTTGTCCTCAGCAGGGTCTTGAACTTATTTTTGGTTTTTGCCGGCTGTTATCTGGGGACCGGTCAGGGGACTGGCCACGTTGTGTTGGGTGGGCTGCCCGGGCGGCTGTTAGCAGTGCCATGAGAGGAGCGGAGCATCTGGGTGTGTGCAGCACTATAAGTGCCGCTTCCCAAGCCCGTAACACCGAGTTGCACATCCTTCCTGGGGAGTCAGCTCGGGAAAGGAAGGTCTGCAACAATTACAGAAGCGGTTGAAATAGTTTTCCCTGCACTTCCCTAGCAGGTAGCTAGGCAATGCTGCAGACAGATGTATGGCCGAGATGCGAATAGGGCAAGTTGCCATCCAGCGTGATAACCCTGCTGTGTGTTTGTACAGCACTGAGTACCACGGGCAGGGCCACAGCGCTGGGGTGCTCGTAAGAGTGGTTTGAGCAAAGAGCAGGTCTGCTTGGTGCAGGTGAAGACACAGGTTTCCTCCCCAAAGCGCACCAGCAAGCCTTGCATCTGCCTTTGAAAGAAACAGAATGTCGTCCCCCAGCACCCGCTGACGGGCAAACCACTAGCTGCATCCGCAGCGCCGTTTGCTGTGGCCCCTTAGGCTGGGGCTGGCATTAGGCACGCTGCCCAAAAAGCCTCATGTGCTTGGGAATACTGAGTTATGGCTGGGTCCTGACCCTCTTCTCTCTTCCTCAGCCACTTTGCAAGGAGCAGCTGCAGTTTCACCTTATTAAGCCTTGCAGCGTGCCTGCGAGGTGAGTAAATGCTGCTGCACCATTTGTTCAGCAGGCAGGCAGTTGTTAAATGGCCCAGACAAAGTGACGTAGGACTCGGTAGTGAAGTTCAGGATGGGTCTCAGGATCAGGTGCTCACTTGCTCTTTTCTGTACCATGATTTTAATGGACTCTTATCACAATATGTATGCAAGGCAAAAAGCGTGAGTCAGTACATACTGCAACCTGAGACCACGCAAGCGGCATTCTGCTTCAGATGCACTCACCCAGAAGGAGTGAGAGCCTCTTAATGTGTTCAGAGCATTAATAAGCTTAAAGTGGATTTGAAGAAAAGGTAAGAGAATTGTGAATTAAATATTGATCCTGGTATTTCATTGTTGAATTGCAGACATTCAATTGCCCATGGATTATTCTGCCATCGAATCATAGCAGCTAGAGATGGAAAAGCTGTACAATTATCCCATTCATCTCCTTGCCAATGGAAGAGTGTTCCCCACAGTACATTCTCGTAGTGGTTGAAGTTGATTACTTAATTCCAATTACTGACAGTCTACTAATTGCACAGGCTGTATTCCAATTTTTGTCAGCCCTCCCATCATGTTAACTCCTTATCTAGAGGTCTGCCCTGCCTTCTGGAGGGGGATCACATGAGTGGTTTTGAATAGGAACTTTTAAAATAAGCTAAAGTTTCCCCCTATTTTTTTTTTCTGTTTGCCTTCATTTCTGACTGCATGTGTTCTTGATCCACCTGCACTTTATAAAATAAACAGGCAAACTAAAATGCCTCCAAATGAGTCATTTAAGGAGAGCAGACATGTGTCAGCATTCCCCAGCTATGATTATTTTCCTTTCAGTGTGCCCTGGTCACTAGCCTCAGCGGATGGCTTTCTGATTTTATATACTTCTAAATAAATTAAAGCAAAATATCTCTGCCAAAATCTCTAGCATTGGATTCACATCATTTTTTTTTCCCTGCCATTAAAGAATTATCCTCCAGTAATCCTTAGTTCCAAAATTAGTCTTGATGAAAAGAAAATATTAACTTTCTCTGTGCTCACTGGTAAATTCACACCTCAGCCCTTCACGATCTTCTCTCTCCTTAAAACTGACCTGTTTTACCCCAGGCCATTTTTCTGTCAGGGAAAAATTAGCTGCGCACTGGCAAACATCAGAGGGCAACGGGCAGTTTTCTGACTGTCCAAATTCCTTTAAATCATTTATTTATTCACTCATACATTTTTTTGGCCAGCAAATGTGTGTGAGCGAGGGTTTCTTGATGGGACTGGGCAGCCAGAAATGTACCAGATGGAAAGGTTGGCAGAGACAGGGGTCACGGGAGAGCGACGACAAGTCTGTGAAGTTTATTTAAAAAAAAAAAGCGCCGCTAGTGATGGAGCCGAGGGGTAAAGGCTGGCGTGGGTCTGGGGAGAAGATGAAATGCTTGAAGGTGGATAAAAGGACTTTTCTTCTGCATGTGTGTGCACTGCAGAAGCAAGTAGCGAAAGGCAGCTGGGGCAATAGCAGCAGACTGGGAGGATGCTCAGCATCCCTGGGTGGTGCTGGGCTGTGCCCGGCACCATGGGGGCACAGCGGGCACCGAGGGGCTGGCAGGCCGCCTGCACCCACAGAGCTCATCCGGCCCTGGAGGTGATGCGAGTGTGAAAGGAAAGCTTCGTGGTTCAGAGCGGCATCGGGAAGTCTCCGAAGGGAGTGTGGTAAAGAGGCTTAGTTTTGACAGGTGAGGGCACGGCACTCCCAGATGAAATGACACCAGATAAATGACTGTCATTTTCAACCGCATCTCTGGTGCAGAGTTTTGTGAAGGAACATTTCCAGGCACAAAGGGAGAAATTTGACTGTTGCTGGGGATTGCAGCCAGAAAAGACTAAGTCAGTAAAAGAAAGGCCACTTTTTAAAGAAGTTTACAGAAGACAGACAACCACGTGAAAGCAAATCTATTAGACCTCCAGGCACGTAAAATTAAAGAATTCTGCTCAGTCACGAGATGACACAGAGATATGTCAAGCGTTCGGCCTGAGAGGTTATAAAATGGCTTAAAGTTTTGGCTTCGCTTTTACTTTGAATATCCCAATTGAGTGCTGAGTGAAAGAACAGCCAGGGAGCAAGCAGGCTGAAAATGAGCCTGTGCGGCAGAGCTGCCGCTTTGAAGGTGCGTGGCCTTTTACCGCCACACAGCTTTATCATCTGAGGCTCGCCAAGTTTTTAACCTGATAAAATGAGCTAGGCAAAGGGAAAGGAAAATGCACAAAGGGAAAATGTTACATGTCTGCAGTTTAAGCTGAGCCTCGAGTTCAGGTTACAGAGTGAAGTAAGGTTCACAGGAGTTATTTTAATGTTTCAGTAACTGCGGTCAAGACCATGGTTGAATTTATGACTGGCAGTGTAGAATAACCTACAGGAAACATTATCTGTCCTGAAGAATACAAAATCTGAGACAGGGATGCTGTATGTTAGCTCAGAGTGTAATATTAAAAGGAGCTACTATCTCCCATGATAGTTGCTTACGAAAGAAATGTATTGCCAGTTACTGTAGCTACGCTATGTAACCTCCAAAACAATTCCCACCATCACCTCCAAACAATAGTTTGTGGATTTTTAATCTTCTATTTGATGGTTCACATGGCCATCCTCTCAAAATGTGAATTGTGTCTCCATTAGAGATGGCTATCTAAAGCAAGAAATCATCCTGCTTCTTTCTGCTTACCTTATGTTGGTGTATAGCTTATGGCACATGCACTTGACTGCTCTCAAACCTCAGTATATCCTGTATATTTCTGTCCCTTGCAATACGAGTCTGAACCAAAAGGATGTTAGGATGATGTGGGTGATATGTGCCCCATGGGTCTCACACCTTAGGCAGTTATCTTTAGACATAAAATTTTTGTTTGAATAGCACATAATTTTATACTTACAACTATAGCATTAGGGACTGCTTATATTTAGGAGATTCTAAAAATTCACTTACTTTCATTAATTTCCATGCCAATTCTTGGTCCATGGACCTTGGCACTCCATGGCATATTTGTGTTTAAACAGACAAAAGAAAATACTACAAAGAAGGGATCAGACATCTTTCTGTGTTCTCACAGGACAAGGCTGAGAGGGTTGAGATTACAGAAAAGGAGATTCAGGTGGATCTCCTGAAAATCTTTCGAAGGAGAAGAATAATTAAGCACCAGGATAGTTGCCTGGAGAAGTGGTCAGGTCTGCATTGAAGGGGATTAAAAACTCATTGGACATGTGTTGTAAGCATGACCTAAGTTGAAGGGGTCTTGCCTGCAGACTGAGGGTGACGTCTGTTTTCAGTGATTCCCAAGAGTCAGGGAAGAAAGACAGCAGGTCTTACAGATGTTACTACTGTTCTGCCTGGATTTAACTCTCATTGTCCAGGCTGGGTTGTAGGATTAAAGTGCCGTAAGCCCTGAAAATAGTGCTGTATTTGTGGCAGTGCAGTAGTTTGGAAACACAACATAATTGCAAAGAAAGGTCAGTGACCTTATTCAGAGTTAAGTGGAAAGATCTGTGGTCCAAAGGGGAATAAGCTTTTGGTGAACAAAAATAGCCAAATTTAGCAAAGTGGAAGAGAATAAATCAGTGGGCAAATGCCCCTCTGTTATTGTTTAAACTGTAATGCTCTTCTCTTTCAAGGTTGCTCTCCAGTTGAACCTTAAGTAGTTGCAAACAGAAATTTTAGGATCTCCTTTCTGAATAAATAACGGCTCTGGAAAGCAAGTGCAGATTTATAGGGTGGTGATAAATGGCTGCAGAGACCTTGGCACTCCATTAACACTGGCGGGTATAGCGCGTCCTCCCAGATCATACAGTGTGGTTCACAACTCGTCCATCTACTCTCTGAAATTTCTTTAAAAGGCAATCAACCTCCATCCTGGATGGCATGTTGTAATGGACAGGTGGAGGGGACTACAGAGCTCTAGTCTTGCAGCTCTTCTCCCAGAAGATGTTGCCATCAAGGCAGCTCTGGAAAGAGAAAGAGAGAAGGAGGTAATTTCTAGTTCTTTTGCCTTGCTGTGATTAGCTATTTCACTGTGGAATACTGAAGAAGTGGTTCCAGTGCTTTTGCTAAGAACGCTTTGGGACAAACGCTGATAATCACGCACGACCCATCTGACTGGTGGGAAGACTTTCCAGCAGCCCAAATGCAGCAATGCCATCCTGCAAACATGGACCTTTGAACCGCTCTGAGCGACTACTGGCTTTCAGTTGTGCTACAGAACTGCTAAGCGATCCACACTGTGTATTAAATTAATATGTGCGGGTGAGAATGGAAAACCAAGCAAGCAAAAGTATGTTTTCAAATGCTTTATGTTTTTTTCCTCCAGCTTTGCACCCGAAGGAAAGCTTCCTGGAGAATCAGGGCTGGACTGTTAATTGAGGAAACATGCCCATGTGTGTGTTTATTTTCAAAACAGCCATCCTTGTTTTGGGTGTTGTTTCCCAGGTAAAACAAGAGAAGTGTTCCCTTCCCTGCTGCACCCAGCTCTGACAGATTGATGTGGTGTGCCCAGGAAGAAATGAAATGCTTGTCCAAAAATTATTTCCCATATCTTTGAGAAGAACAAGCCATATTATTTTTTCCCTTGATTCTTAGTGCTGAAAGCTCTGCCTTTACACTTTAATAGATGACTGTGTTTGATGAGGATTTTCGAACCGCCTAAATGGTCAGGTGTCAGGGATCTATAGGCAGCTGGTGTTTGTTTAGTAAATGATGTCTCTGTTATTGTAGTAAAAGACAAGCCTCGGTGGGCTATAAATACACTCTGTTCCCATGCATCATACCTTTGTCCAAAGGTACATTTCAGACCTTTGGTTGTTTGCTTTCCAATTTCTTTCTTTTTCCTTACGTTTCTCCCTCCCTCTCTCCCACCAGTTTATTACACTGAAACAAGACCAAACCAAGTAATTCATGTAATAACCCTTTCAGAAGGAAGCAGAATTTTTTACAACAGTTGCCATTGCAGTATTTATTGTTGTCCTTTGTGAACCATCAATGCTCCCATGTTACTTGAAGAATGTGACAAAGATGGCAATGAACATGTATTTAGTGGATACCACTATTGCAAAATGCTCCTATCTATCTGCATTAGAAACTGTAAAATGGAAATGGAGGACCTTAATCTATTTTCCAAAGTTGATTGCATGTCTGCATTGTAGAGGGCTAGAAAGGAAACTCTGCTGGTTAGGGCGTGCATGGGGTTTTGTGATCAGATGGGTGGCCAGAAGAGAACTTAAACACCAGTACTATTTCCTGTTTGTGTCTCCTCATTTTACTCCTATGATGGTTGTTCTTGTAGATGTAGAGGAATTTTAGGTAATTTACAGGATCAGTAGAGCCCCACCCAGTAGATCCCAAAGCTCACCAAACATTAATTTGAATATCTAAAGCTGTAAGGTCAGAGGAAAAAGTGGCTTTTGGGAACCATTTTTGTATATATCTAGAAGTTCATGTTCCTCTGGGTTTCACATACACTGATATAACTGGAAAAATAGCTTGTCTTGTGGTTTCTTGACCATTTCGTTTTTGGTTCTGTTTGGGACTCTAATATGTAGAAGTGGGAATTTGGTACAAGGCTTGGAAAATGCACAAGTGGGGCTCTGCACAACCTTGGAGAGATTCATAGGCTCATCAAACTCTGAGCCCAAGCTTTCCAAATAAGAGCAATCTCTGCCCTTAACTCTTTAAGCAGTAAATCTGAACATCTGATATTTCACTTCTGGTGAACAACTGGCAGAAAGCCCAGGAACACAGAGCCTTGAACTGTCCTTCAGTTAACATCTCAAAGTCTCCAGATCTGTGAGTGGGAATTAAGCGTCCCATAGGATCTGGGCACACCCTGTGGTCAGGGTTGCATTTGGCCATGATTTAACAAATGCACTTATGATTAAAAAATCAAATTCACATTCAGAATTGCATCGAATTGCTCAAGGAAGTCCTCCCCTGGTAGACAGAGAGTTACATCTACACTCCTCATCAAAAGGTCACAAGGACAGGAAAGAGTGACATTCCAGGTTTTCTGATACTCTTCTGGAAGAACACAGTCATTTGTTCAGTATGGAGGAGAAGCACAGCTTCCTTTTATTATTGTTTTTTCTCTTCAAGCATATCTGGCAGAATTAGAACTGCAATAAAACTGTCCTGATAATGATGCAAATGTGTGAAATTGCAGATCTCCTTCTACAACCTTTTGCTGTTAGTTTGTTTCTTTTCGGCTGTCAAGCTGCTGATTTTAAGCCTCCCCTTCCCCTGAAACAACATTTTATTGGTAAAAAGATATTTTCTCATTTTTTCCTGGCTTAACTTTCCATTCTCCTCATTGATACTCCAAAGATGAATCTTTGAGGGAACCGAATAATTGGAATCTTCAGGGTACGAATTGTTCATTTTCCACTAAATATGAAACCCATCATGCTGAACTGTGAATACAGCAGGATACACTTAGCAGGTGTATGAAAATGAAAATAAAAGGACACTGATTGAAAGGAGAGGGGAAAAAAAAATCATGAAAGTGACATTTCCTCAACTCATCCAAAATACACAAAACTATTTTAACTGCTTTCATAACAGATACCATGCAAAGAGACCCAATTAATTTTATCTTCATGCTGCTATACAATCTGTATAATTCTTTTGGTCACCAAAATGTCTGAGGTACATTATATTATTCATACAGACTTCACTCCTTAGAAAAAGAAATCACATTTAATCTCTCTTTATCTATGGATTGATCTGTCCATGAACAGCTCCAAATCTTAGCAGGAAACAAGTGTAAGTCATAACAACCTGATAAATTCTGGAAGAAACCTTAAAGACAAAGCATGTTCGCATCAGACAGAGATTGACATTTAAATAGAGGAGCACATACTGCGTGAATGTTATTGTGTTTAAAGGTATAATGTCTTCTAACTTGATGTATTGAAGACATGAAGTGCTTTTGCAAGAGGTCACAGTAGCCTTACAATTCGCATGAGGGTAATGGAGGGAATGCTAACAATAGCAAACGAAGCCCTAATTCCTTGCGTAGTTACGGGGAACCAAATCCATTTCTGCAGTTCCTTGAGCCAGACTCACTTCTGGTTTCTGCTGCTGGAAACCACCAACAGTTTTGTGTATCAGTGAAGAAGGGAATGAGGCCAAGACCCTCAAAGGAAAGCACTGGTTCAGTTGAGCAGCGGGAAGTGGCAGAAATTTTATGAAATGTCTGTGCAGGAACGCAGGACGGGGAGGCCAAGTTGCCCTCTGCTTCTAGCAATAGGTACCTTGTTTCCTTAGCAAAGCTAGAGCCAGGTAAGTCCTTGCATTTTTGTTGTTGATTTTCACTTCAGCCTGTAGTGAATGTTACGGGCTGCTCAGTATGCCTGAGCCGAATGTATTGACCTACAAGGATGTTGGAGAGGGAAAATGACACAATCTGCTGGAAGTCAGTTATGGCAACAAAAATTAGTGTAATTGACAGGTTAGCAATTGGGTACTCGGAGATTTGTTCTCCAAAAATGTCCAACAGGGAAGATGGATTGGTAGATTGATTTCATAATTAAATGTGGAACTGCCTCATTTTCTGGTTTCGTTGTCAGCTCAGAAGCCAGCCCCAGTTTGCTGAATGGTTTTCTCCAGTTTACAAGGCTTTCAGAAAGCTTTGGTGCTGTTTCAGGCAATCTTGGGCTGAATTCAGCTCTATATAGGGGTCTGGGTAAATATGGGTTAGTGTATGATTTCATGCATCTAGTACAGAGAAATCAGCAAATTGCATAACATTTCTTTTTCTACATATGGGCTAACGCAAAGAACAGCCACAGCCAAATACAGCCAAATTTGCAGGGGACTCCAAATGCTGACTTTTGCCTGTGGGCCTATGTTATTTTTTTAATCCCCAAAGACCCAACATTTGACGTGTTATGTTTGTTGTCTCATCTGAATATAAATCATGGTATAAAACTTATTTATCTCCTGCAAAGTGAAAGCATCAAAATTAGTCTTGCAATATTCACTGTATTGAGCCTGTTGAATCCAGAGACCAAGCTGTGATCAGCTCACCTTTGGGAGAAAGTTCGGAGGGTACCTGTGGCCATTTGGCATGCGGTAGGTAGGAGAACCATCTGGATCTGCATTTGGAGGTGGAAAAAGTAAATGGCTGTAGAAGAGGGGAAAGCACCACAACTTTCACTGGCTACAGATTTCAATGGCTCCTTTATATTCAGATGAGAACCGAGAGGGAGCTGAGACCTGATCTGGAGGACCGCTTGTTCTCCAGTTTGCTGCCCAGATTGCCCCGCTGCTCCCTGCCCCTTTCTCCCAGAAGATCACAGAACTACAGGCTAGCCTGCCTTGCGGGCTTGTTTTTGAAGATAGCAGCATCTTCTCCAGTCTGGCCTGGTGTCAACCACATAATAAGTGTGTATTTGTTACAACGTGGGTGGGAAGCCTGCTGGAATATAGGACAGAGAGCCTGCCCTATATTACGGGTTTGGGTTTTTTTTTCATTTAACAAATGCTCATTTATCAAGCTGCTGAGGGGAGAGAAACCCAGCTATTTCTTCCTGTGTGCCTGCTAGGCTTTAAAAAACACCTTTAAATGTATAATCAGACTTGAAACCCCAAAGGATTTAAAGACAGACATGAAGCATATGCAAGTTTTTAGAAAGATAAGTAGTTAGCTCTGTCCTTATTGTGTTTTTACTGATTCTAGAAAACGTCTTAAACTAGGGATTTAAAAATGCTTCCTGTATTCCTCTCTATGCATTCATCTTTGCATGGTCTGCACATTTCAGGGGGGCTTATTTTGAAATACTGGATTTGGATAGTGCTTCTCCTTTTCCGTATTTTAAGGTTTTTTTTTTGGCAGTGATTGTACTTAACATTAATGCCTAAACTAATAGGCAGAATGGATGTCATTGGCCCTCATTCTCTTTACCAGTCAAAGGGTAACTGTGAAGTTAAAGTAATTATGTTGGTCTGAAGTTGGCATCAGAGGCTTATGCCTGCTGAAAAATATCTTTTGTGTGTTTCTTTTAATATATACAATGTTTTTAGGTTTTTGCTTACAAAACACATACACACAGCTACTTGAAGAATCATACCTACTTTTTGTGTCCTCTAGTGACCTTATTTACAATATAACTATAAAAGAAAAAGCTAGGTTGGTTCCTCTTTGAGGCTATGACTTTGATCATAGGATATTGAATTGTACCTTACTTTATTTTAGAGGTTCTAACAAGAACAAAAGTCAGGAAAATTGAGAACAGCAGGGAGGGCCTTTCTGTTCAGAGGCAGATTACTTTATCTTTAATCCTTTTCCCTTCCTTGCGCCTGATGCGATATGCACATACACGCATCCATGTGTACACAACTGCTTGTACAGTTTAAGTTTCTCTTGCCCTCCCTCAGAGCCAGTAGCATAAATCTTGTTTCTCTAATAAAGGCATTTAAAGCACAAAGTTATGAAAATATTCTCTATATTTCTGTGTTGGGTATGTCACTGGCAGTAGGAAGCATTTATCTTCCCTGTCACTTAGTTTCCTTGCTGAAGTCTCTAGGGACAGCAACATTTGGTTTTCTTGAAATTTTCAATAAAGCAAAGGCAAATAATGTCTTTCTCTACTACGCTTTCCCAAGCTTAGCTCTACTGAGGGCGTCTTGCAGGGACAATTAAACCGCGCCATTGCCTGAGTTTCGGTGGATATTGTTATTGCAGCATTTGTCCTCTTCCTGACAAATTGCATTATTCCCGTGACTGCAGACCATTAGCAGGCCCAGGGGAGCCAGGAGGGGATCGCGACCGGCTGCTCGCCCCCAGGCAGAGGCATTCCCAAGAGGGCGCGAGCAGAAGGCAGCCAAAAAGGAGCCCATTTGGGTGCTCTCCTGTACTTCTGAGCTGCCAGCTACTTAGCGCTCAGTGTACCTGATTCCCCCTTCCCTGCCTGGGTCTTGCTTCTCTCTCAGCTTTGCAGTGCTGCACCCACTGCCCTCCCTACACCTCCTCCCACCAGGGAGGGGGCCTTTTCCATGTGTTTCTCTCTCTGCCCAAGCATTTGGCAATAGGCGGTCGTTTATACATCAGCAATGCCAGGAAAACATGCGATTTTCCTGAAATATCTCTTTTTTCTTTGCCTTTTGTGTGGCTTTTTTTTTTGCTTGCTACCTGGTTTAGTTTCAGGCTTGGGCTTCTCTGGCAGCACAGCCAGGAAGGATAGCAGATGTCATGGTCTAGCTGAGGTTTTGAGATCTGTGCAGCAAAAAATGGCCAGAGCTTTTCAGCCTCACATCAGGCACTGCACAGGCAGCAGTCGGGCACTGTCTGTGTGGGGCGTCGCTGAGGCCACGGGAGCAAATACATCCTTGACGCTGCTCGTTACATTAAATGGAGCTATGCTAGGTGGCAGTTCTCTCTTTGAGACACTAATGTGAGGGGGACAAGAAAGTATTAAGAAATCAATAATTAAAGCCTTACCTTGACTTCTTCGCCAGTTCAGTTCCTGATCCCAAACATTCAGCTACAAATTCCCCGAAGAGGCCAGTTCGTAATTCTCACCTAGTCTTTATGTAACCAGCTGTGTTTTCTGCATCCCAGGGGTGATGTGGGTCTCCAGGTCTCTTGCTTAAGCCTTATTAATTCATGGGTTTTTTTTCTAACATGGATGTTCCCAATTCACTTTTTGACATATAGACAGAAGTGATGATGCGTTATATATTTCCGACTATATAGATGTTTCTGTTAACCTAAATAGTCTGCTTGGGGAGAGACGGAAGGGAATTATTGTGCTTTGAGAGGTAAACATAAAAGAGTCTGTTCTTCTCTCAGATTGCTTTAAAAACACAGAATAAAGCTGGTATTTTATCACTTGTAAGGTCCTTTCGTTTGCTTTTTTCCCCCAGAAATCTTCACCCCAGAAACAGCATGTACATGGTACTCCCTTCATGTGTGTCACCTTCATATGGCACTGCACCTTGGTGAAAATACACTTTTGGTCTGTTAAACAGCCTGATCTAACTTACTCAGCAGTTCAGTTAGTTCAGCATCTAGACTTGTAAGCACAGCCGTATTGGTAATTGTTACCATTGGAAAACAGATGCTTCGCCCTCTCAGTGAAGCAGGTGATTTGTTTGATGTTCTTGCTCTCTAGGAATTTTTAGATTTTTTTGGTATTTGTTTGTAGTATTTCCATTTGCTGTGGACAAAAGAAGTATGCTAATACACCAATCTTGTGCAAATTTCTGCTGTTAGAATTTTTAAGGAGTCTAGGTGGAAGAACAAGAATCAAAGTGGTTAAAGAGTTAACGCATAGCAAGATTTGTTCCTTCAGTTCTCTTTCTACCTTTGCTGCAGACAATGCGTTATTTAGTACAGGTGCTTCATTGGGAATCTCAGTACCTTGCGGTAATGATCACTGCAGATAATCAGCCTCTGTCTACAACTGAAAAATTACTGCAATTGGATAACGTAGTTTATCTCTGCTGGGACCCCAGACGAGGCGCACTAGCATAACTGCACAGCCAGTCAAAACAACAGTTTTAAGCACCATCTTGAACCGTGAGATCAGCAAGATGCTGCGGTGCTTGGTAGGGCAGTGGTTGTCGTCCATCTGCCGAGGCTACAGTCCCCACTGCTATTAACAGCACAGGCACTGAATTCCTAAAATATTCCTTCCAGGGCCCATAGCCATGGCTAGCAATCCTGCATTCCCAGTCATCTTTATTTACCTGTGAAGCTCTTCTGCTCGCACAAGGAGGAGCGCTGGCTTTGGTTGCACTGCTCAGCTCTCCTGCACTGTTTTGCTAAACATAGCATGGTGATTTGTCTTAGCATGCCTAAAAATAAATGCTGTTATCAACAGCTGGGTTTTAAAGATAATTTGTTGAGGAAGCGCACCATTTAAAGTTGCTGCTTTTATAAAGCCACGTTGCACTCTGAAGACTACGCGAGCCTTTAATTTGCCTTCGTAGTTACTGGGTAGGTTTAATTGGGTGCAACTAAGCTTTAGAAGCACTGATCAGGTCTGAGATTTGGGAGTGCACCTTGACGGCATCCCAGATCTTCATTAGAGTAAGACCTGAGTGCGTGGGAGCACAGCCCCCAGGCATGCTGCAAGAGCCGCAAGCCAGCAGCAAATACTAGGCCCTGATGGAATCTCCTGCAGAGGCAGAGATGAAGCAGCCCAGAGCTGCCAGTGCATAGAAGCCCCATGACAGGAGAGGATAAAAGGGGTAAGATGGGGCCAAATTATGAGACAAGACATGTCCATGTTTTTCACAGGGAGTTTTTTTTGAGGGTTTTGGTTTTCTTTTTTTTTTTCCTTTTCTTTTCTTCTTTTGAGCAAAACCCAAGGCTTATACTTCTGACAGCTGGATTTGCAGTGCTTTATGGTACATAGATATTAATACAGTACCCATGAGTTAAGATCTTGATCCTAATAGAAACTGTAAATGCTATATAATGTTCCTCATTTTGCTGGTTCAGCTGAATAAAACACAAATAATAGAAATGGCATCTATGATGAAGAGTGAACTTTTTAAATTCTTTTTGTCTTATATAAGGTTGGTTAATTTGTGCATCCAGTTCTCTCAACAGTCTCTTGGGACTGTTTGTGGGAATAAATAGGCTAGTTTTTAATCCCTCAAGTTTTCCTAAGAACATCATTATGTCATTTAAAGCATGAGCAGTATTTATCTTGATGACCTCTTGTTATTTGAGATCAAAGTCAGGTAAGAGTTGAAAGTGAATTCAACCTAGCAATCTCATTAAGAAGCTGTCTACAATAGGAGCTTCACAGCAGAGTCGTTCTGAAGGTTTCATTTTGGGCCCTCACTGCAGTCTTTCCTTCCAGAAATCCACTTCTTGGCTTAGGCACTAATTACCATCTTTATCAAGAGCTCTGTCCTCAAAATGCCTGCACACACGTCTGTGTCTCCTGGCGTCACTAGTGTCACCGAATGGGAAACAAATCAAATTACGAAGACCTAAAGATTTGGTGAATTCTAGCCTTGAGTAAGAAATAATACCTACCTACTTCAAGATGAGTTGTGAGGGTTTGATAGGGACATGAAAAATCCCTGTTAGTGCTCAAGTGTTACTGGAGTTAGGTCATGATCCAGTGTCTTTTTCCTAAGGATAGGGGTGCGATATTTATATCAGAAAGACATGTGTGAATCTATGTGAGCCTGAAGCTGTACTACCTTCAGAGTTACTTTTAAAATATTATTCTTCCTTCCTCCCTTTCTGAAGGGTCTCATGATTCTGTCTGGAGCTAGTACCTCAGTGAAGACCATTTTCATTGTCTAATTCAGATCTACTATAACATATGTTGGCTGGGGGGGGGGGCGGGAGTATCACATTTTGTGAATTAAATTCCAGAGACAGAAATAATTCAGCTTTTTTTGAGCTTAAAGATTTCTTCCAAGGAGTCCTATTTATTATGCGCATTGGTGACAGAAGAAAAAAAAACAACAAAAAGCTAACATTCTGCTTTGGTCTGTTGAATATGTCCAGAAAGTTTCCTTTCTAATCATCTCCTTTTTAATGAGTAAAACTTGCTGCTTGAAAAAAGGTATTCAAAATACTATGTAGAACAAAACCAGAGTATTTTCCCCTGAGTTATTAACTCTTGCCAACCCAGTGGATGCATGAGTTATAGGAGAGAGCATCTCAAATTACATTAGATGCCTGTGTTTAGGCAACTGATTTAAGCCCTTTGTATGATGATGGCAGTATAATTAATTCATACTATGTGATAAAATATGCATAAGTAATTCATACTGTAATGAAAAGTGACATTCTTATTGTCTAGTGTTAGTAGAAAGACCTGGTACTGAAAAAGACTTCAAGATTTCCTTTTATGTGTTCATACTTACGCAGAATATATAAAAATATTTGTAACTTCTTATTGCATTGGGCATATCATATATTTTAGAGATCATTTAGGCAAACTGAACACCCACAAATCCATGGGCCCCAATGGGATGCACTCATGAGTGCTGAGGGAGCTGGCAGATGTTATTGCTAAGCCACTCTCCATCATCTTTGAAAGGTCATGGAGAACAGGAGAGGTGCCTGAGGACTGGAGGAAAGCCAATGTCACTGCAATCTTCAAAAAGGGCAAGAAGAAGGACCCAGGAAACTACTGGCCAGTCAGCCTCACCTGCATCCCTGGAAAGGTGATGGAACAGCTCATTCTGGATGTCGTCTCTAAGCATGTGGAGGAGAAGAAGGTTATTAGGAGTAGTCAACATGGATTCACCAAGGGGGAATTGTGCTTGATCAATCTGATAGCTTTCTGTGATGGCATGACTGGCTGGGTAGATGAGGGGAGAGAAGTGGATGTTGTCTACTTTGACTTCAGCAAGGCTTTTGATACTGTCTCCCATAGCATCCTCATAGGTAAGCTCAGGAAGTGTGGGTTAGATGAGTGGACAGTCAGATGGATTGAGAACTGGCTGAATGGCAGAGCTCAGAGGGTTGTGATCAGCAGCACAGAGTCTAGTTGGAGGCCTGTAGCTAGCAGTGTTCCCCAGGGGTCAGTACTGGATCCAGTCTTGTTCAACTTATTCATCAATGACCTGGATGAATGGACAGAGCATACCCTCAACAAGTTTGCTAATGATACAAAACTGGAAGGAGGGGCTGATACACCAGAAGGCTGTGCTGCCATTCAGTGAGACCTGGACAGGCTAGAGAGTTGGGCAGAGAGGAACCTAATGAAGTTCAACAAAGGCAAGTGTAAGGTCCTGCACCTAGGGAGGAATAACTCCATGCACCAGTACAGGTTAGGGGTTGACCTGCTAGAAAGCAGCTCTGTGGAGAAGACCTGGGAGTCCTGGTGGACAAGTTAACCATGAGCCAGCAATGTGCCCTTGCAGACAATGGCCAATGGTATCCTGGGGTGCATTAAGAAGAGTGTGGCCAGCAGGTCGAGGGAGGTTATCCTTCCTCTCTACTCTGTCCTAGTGAGGCCACATCTGGACTACTGTGTCCAGTTCTGGGCTCTCCAGTTCAAGAAAGACAACTACTGGGGAGAGTCCAGTGGAGGGCCACGAAGGTGATTGGGGACTGGAACATCTCTCTTACGAGGAAAGGCTGAGAGAGCTGGGTCTGTTCAGCCTGGAGAAGAGGAGACTGAGAGGGGATCTTATCAATGCCTACGAATATCTTAAGGGTGGGTGTCAGGAGGATAGGGCCAGACTCTTTTCAGTGGTGCCCAGCAACAGGGTAAGGGGCAACGGGCCCAAACTGAAACACGGGAAGTTCCATCTGAATATGAGGAAAAACTTCTTTACTTTGAGGGTGACAGAGCAACTGGAACGGGCTGCCCAGAGAGGTTGTAGAGTCTGCTTCTCTGGAGATACTCAAAACCCACCTGGACGCAATCCTGTGCAACTGACTCTAGGTGAACCTACTTTAGCAGGGGGGTTGGACTAGGTGATCTCCAGAGGTCCCTTCCAACCCCAACCATTCTGTGATTCTGTGATAGCATCTAACACAAAAGAAGCAAAGTTGCATTACAAGGTATATAATTGACCTCAGCCTTGGAAGCAGTGTTAGAGATGGAAATTCACCTTTACCTGAAAACAGGTAAGTTTTAAATGTGCGCTCATCAGGGGCTATGAGAATTGGGAAGATCTGTATAGCCAAAGGGAAATAACAAGCTAATGCTGAAGTGTATCAGGAGCAGGAAGCCACAGAAATCATCAGGTATCTCAAGATTTAGGGAGTAATCAGAGAAGAGAAGAACGTTGCAGATGCTTTTCAAGATTTTCTTTTCCTTAGTCTTTGCTACTGAGAATGATGAATAAATTTGGAGTGGAGGAATTCCAGAGAGGTGCAGTGCTCCCTTTGACAGATGCTTCAAAAAAATTTCTCTATATATATCTATGTATTTGTGTGTGTATGTGTGTGTGTGTGTGTGTGTGTGAAATGGAAGAACTCAGGAAATTAAATGTCAATAAATCATTGGGACCAGATGGCATTCATCTGAGATTTCCAAAAAACACAGTAGCAGAGTTACTATAAAAATATGTATAGATTATCACTGAAAACAACCTCATCTATTAGATGAGAACAGTTGTCAATTGAAAAGACTTTTTAAAACACAAGAATAGTGGCAGGAATGATATTGTGGCCAGCGAATTTAATCTCCATAGTAGGAAAATAGATGTATGATATTTCAATAAATTAACATATTATTACTTTTGATGTCATACAGTCTTTGACTGGCTTAACAAAAATATTTAAAACGATGCAGGAAAAAACCCTGTGTTATTAGAACATAGATATAACTAATTATTTTTTTTCAACTGTCTTGTTATAAAGTTCTTTTTACAAAGTCTGTTAATTAAATTTTTTAACTAGAGGGTGAGGGTAAATTTAGATCTGTTCAGAGATTAAGAGAGGGAATTAGATTACCTAGATTACAGATAGGAAAAAAGAATACAAGGACTGATATCTATGCCTCAGCACAGAAGGAGGTTATTAATACGTAGCCGCAGGGTTCAAACCTAGAGCGGGTGTTGTTAAACACGTTTAGAGTAGGAGGGGGAGGAAAGTGGTGACTGCTGGCACAACAGGAACTCATTTGTGCAGCCACACAGCGCACTGAAAATTCCGAAGAAAGGTAGAAACTTGGGCAATGTAATTCAAGATAGGCAGGTGCAATGAAATGCATAATGGAAAGAACAACTTGGCAAGCACTCAGACAAGTTTTGGATTAACCCGAGCCACCCCTAGAGGAGATAAAGGGATGGGAAGTAAAAACCTGTCCCTTCTACATCAGAGCACACCTGAGTCCTTCTAGAATAAATTCAGCCCTGTGGCTGGAGGGAAGGGAGACAAGCATCATGTGTCATGGGGGTGTCTGAGGAGGGTACCACTCACAGCAGCACCAGACGAGCCCTGCCTGCCTTTTCTTTGCCCCTGTAGTAACGGTACCCTTGACTGTGTCTCCTGGAGTGTTTATGCAACATGTCACTTAGCTTTGTGCAGGCATCCGGGCAGCTTCCCTTAACCATCCCAGCGCAAACGTGTAACGAGCATAATTAATCTTACAGAGCCAAGCAGCACTGAAGATAGACGGCTAAAGATACCTGTGTGGCAGAGAAAGATGATGAGTGGAATACCAAAATGCTGCACTTTGTTAAGGAGGAGATAATGTTGTCTATTATACCTTTTCACCTTTATTGAGGTGAAAAGCTTTTGCTCATTTTATTCTGACAAGAAAAAGTAAAAGATAGCAAAGAAAAGAGTGAGGGAAGGCTCACCAAAGATGAGAGGAATGGTAGATAGAAGTGAGAAAAGAGATTCAGCAATGAAGACTCAAAGCAGTGCTAGGAAATCAGTTTGTCTCCCTTCCTATTCACAGGCTGTAACTAATGATTTGGAGAACATTTCTGAAGGAGGAGCTTGCTATAAACCCCAAACTAACTGATCCATTTCACTTCGAAGTATGCGATAGGGGAAAAGTCTACTTTATCTTCTCTGTTCAGGGTAGCAATAAGTCCTACTCATACTCCTTTCACTTCCAGCAAGAAGTCTGCGTCACTGACATTCTCAAGCCCAGCTTTGCAAAGAAAACATCTAGAGACTGTTTTTTAAAAGCAGGCTGAGATCTGGTTTCCTCTATGGGATCAAAAGGCTGGACTTTTCACAAAAGATTTATGGGCATCTCTTCCAAATTCTCAATGTTCGGCTGAATAGGAAGTCTGCCTGTTTAAGAGTTGGATTGATAATTCAGTGCAGTGGGGATAAAGTATTAGCTTCTGATGTTTGCCAAGAATTTTGTATCAGAGCATCCTAAAGGAGTGGGAAGGAGGGCTGCCATGCCTGATGTTACAAAGCTCATCTCTAAAAACAAATATCTCGCAGTTTGGAGTTTCAAAAGAGGACGTGTTTTATTCTGCATCATTTGGAGAATTTGAGAGGTCAGCAGGACGGGACTTTCTTCCGCTGTGATTTTTTTTTCTAATTAGACAAAAGCCAACTTTTCCTCAGAAGGAAAGCCTGTCTTCCCCAGCTCCCTCATTTCCTCACAGAGTGTGCTGTTGGCAGAACGAGGACTCGCTTCTGAAATCATTGCTACCAATTATACAGTAAAGATAATTCCACTGAGAAAGCGTAGACCAAACTTTATCTCATTAAGACGAAGTCCAGATGCTCAGTTTATGTGTGTTTTAAAACCAGCACAGTAAAGTCTTCCAGATACATATAACTGGCAAGAGAAAGCAGAGTACAAAAGGGGAATAGTTCGGCTCTTTTGTTTTAAATTAACAACTGTAGTGTATTGTCTCATCTCCAAATAGAGATCTGAACAAGGACATGGATTGTGCAGCATGCCAAAAAGACACGGGTGTAAGTTGCAGGAACAAAAGGAAAGGACTCTCTGATGGATAGGAGATGCTACGAAGACTCTCTAAGAGAGAGTAACATTGGAAAGAAATCAAGATGCCGGAAATGTGAGAAATAATGTCAAATTGTTGTCTTTGTTATTTTTGTGGTTGGAGGGGAAATAAATCTTCTTTCGGGTCTTTGGCAGGGGAGCGTTTCTGTCCATGAGCCGGGGTGGGAAAGACCTTCTCCCAGTTAGCCAGGCTGTCTGAAAGCCCAGGTGGGAGGGGCTGGTGATGGACACAAGTGCCTTTGTCTCAATTTACAGATACTCAGTAGTACAAATTCCTCTCCTGTCCCCTGGGAGCTTGCTCGCAGGTAATCGAGAGTAGCATTTTACACAGGAAGATGAAAAAACTCTGCATTTAGACAACACTCATTGGAAAATTGTAGCCCAAGGCTGTAATAAAGATGCCAGTTTCGTGAAACTGAAACAGGCTTGGACACACTGAATTATGGAGGAAGGGAAGCCCAGACAATTAATAGTAAAATTGCTCTTAAATATAAATGAGAGTTTAGGATAATGTTTTTGATAATAATCTTTTTGTAATAGCACAATAAAGTGATCTGCACTCCTTGCCTTGCAAAGAAGAGCTCATTTAAATGTCCTCTATTCCCTCAAGACCAAGCTTAGATATTTGATGTACACTGTAATGTCGGTCATTATTTCCTGAGCACATCAACAAAGTTTGACTCCATTTATCCTAAGTGCTCAGTTTAGCTGGGGGCTCTACAGGCTCTATATTGCACCGGCATGGCTGTGGCTGTAATGCAAAATGATATGCGAGATGTAAATGGTGTTGCCACTGAAGTTTCTGCCTCCTTTGGCAGGACACGTCAGAGGAGCCCGGCGCTGTGCGCTGATGGGACGCATGCTGCAGCTCGGCACACCCACTGCGGGGCAGGGATGCTCTTGGCAAGAACAAGAGGAAAAAGGTCGTTATGAGGGGTCTGTTTGTAAGGCGAATGCTGGCAGACTTTTTTCAGTCTCTTGTTTTGAGTAATCCAGTAAGGTTTTTAAATGCGTCTCTTGGAAATTATACACTGGAAGATTGCATGTAGCCGCAGCGCAAGAGATGGCGCGGAATTGCTCCCTTATCTGTTGATGTTGGCTTCACAGAAGAGTACAGCAGAAACTACGGCCCCAATCTGTCTCCCGGCAGAGGGCCACTAGCAACCCAATCTCATGTCTGTGCTGCTTTATAGGGCATTGATTTTCCCTCTTAGGAGCAGATAATGCTCCCACTAAAATCAAGGACAAAATCCCTATTGATACTGGTGGAAGTAGAATCCAGCTTTTGTGATTTAAGTGGTGTGTATAAGGAAGGGTCTCTGTCCCAAAGAAGAAAACCTCTAACTTTTTTAAGCTTGGTTGCATTCATCTTACAGGCAATCTGAAACAGGTATTATAAGGATCCCTGTTCCCTTAAGTGCTTTCCGGGGGAAGCGCCAAGTGCACCAAAGCTCCGTGTTATTTGTCTTGACTAAAAGGGCTGACTGATGTTTGTGGATACAGTGAAGAAGCAGCTCCCTTTCATGCTTGGGGGGAGCCTGCTTGTTGCCCAGTTCCAGCTGGGACAGTGCCCTGCGCAGGCTGGAAATCCGGGCACCACTTAATGCTCTTGCCCCTGATCTGGCTGTGGCATCGCTGGCTATGAAGGAAAAGTGACACATCTTCGTTATACCATCAGGATGCGCTCTTCTATGGATAGGGTTAATTGGCTTTTTAGGGCGGTGGGAGGGAAACGAGGGAAAGTGTGACAGCTGTTTCATTAGACGGGATGTTGAATAATACAGTTAAGAGACCGCACCCCCCAGAGTTAACCTTTCCTGCCTGCATTTCAAAGCTCAATCGTGAAGTTAGGTTTGAAAAGGCTGATGGGATGGGGAAGGGGAGGTTAATGCATTTTATTAGAGTCAACTAAGGAAAAAAAAATAAGCTTTTCTTTCATGATGACCTGAATTATTCTCTCCTACTATAAATGAAATGACAGCTCACCTGGGAGAAGAGAGAGGGGATTTAAAACCAAATAACGATTCATGAAATCCATTGCCGCAAGATAAATAAGTTTTGAAGAACATCTAGTGCTAGGCCAGCTTTGTAACGTACAAAAGCCTATAGCTGAAAGCCATTAAGTCAATTAATACTGTACAATACATCAGAGCTAGTTCATGCCAACAGAAGGTCAGCTCAAGGGAACGATGCCCTGATCCAACTGATGTACTTAGCTAAGACGTTGCGTCCCAGGGCACCGTCCCAGCAGCACAGGGATGGACGTGGATCCTGTCTGAGCAGTCCAGGTTTTCATGGTTTGTAGCTGGCTACTGCACAGGCTTTTTCGTCTGACTCCTATCTCCTGGCGTTTGCTTTCTGCACGTTTTCTGGCTTCTAGGCCAGCATAAATGTCTCTTTGGCAGAAATTTGCATGACTGGTGCCGTATCAGAAGGTGTCCTTAGGGCTTGTCTTCTGAGCTGGGGAGCCACGCTGCTCTGTGTTTTATGTATCCCAGATATCTGCTGTGTTTCACACTGGTGTAAATCCGGAGGAAATCCATGGCCTATCGGTTTACACTGAGGAGAGAAAGAGACCCACTGCGGCGAGTGCATTGTACAAAATTAAGTAATAAGTCAGTCTGGGTCTCCACTTGGCCTTGTCAAAGGGCAGGCAGAGAGACATGCAGCGGGGAGGTGGGGTGAGGTGGGGGGTTGGCAGGCTCAGTTTGAATGTTTGCCCTTTGAATTAATTCTGGTTGACCTACTTCAGCAATGATTGAAGAATTTTTTATTCAGTTTGCCCTGATCTATCCCCTGGTGAGCGTGTGCTTGTTATTTTTTAATGAAACCATTTTCACAGCCTGTTGTTTTAGGTGTTGCGAATGGAGGAGAGTGAGGTTACTTTTTGGTTCACATTCTATTTTTTGTTTCTTCAGGGTTCCCAGTGCCATGCGGTTGCTTTTAACGGCGTGCGCACAGTGCACTCACCGTTCCTTGCTCTCGGCTCAGCAGGATTGTTTTCACAGCAGATAAAAATAGTGTAAAGATATAATCAATGATTAAAAAAAGATGTCTCTTACAGGAGTCATAACCGAATATTTTTGTCTTTCCCTGCGAGTCATGTGCAAGTAGACTTGAGGAGCATCTTACTCTGTCTTTAAACTTCTCTGGAGCATTGGTGTTTGAGCCTTTAGACACAGAATATATGTAGGATGGGATGCACTGAAGTAACTGTGAAAAATAGCTATTAATTCACACTCTGTGCTTAGGTCAGACACAAAGGACTTGCCATACTGGATGAGATCACTGTTCCATCTTGTTTTCTGTCCTGAGGAAGGTGCAGCATCTCTCCTCTCCCAACACAGCACGTACACGCACATTCTCCCACCAAGGCTGTTTCACTGCAAATACCGTACCAAATGGTGAGATCCTGAGGCCTCTGCGTATTTGGGAGCCTAACTTCACACGAATTGCACTTACTCTCCACCACTCTGGAGCTTTTGTTGTAAAATGAAAGAGGCTCCAGGGATGATTAGTCATGGCTTAGTGACTGTGCAGATCCAGGGCTGATTGCCTTTTGAAGGTATTGCTTTGGCTCTGAAGTAGCAGGTATCATAAACAGTGACTTTTGGTTTTTGTTAGCAATCAACAGCTGCCACATTTTTATCGCATTAAAAGACAACAGGTTTGGTTTTGTTAAGCAACACAAAGGAGGTTTCCTTGTGGCATTCTGAGAGACACTCGCGTGATGTGCCATTCCCTGGCTGTTTGCTGACAGTCTCAGCTTTCGTTTTACAGGGCAGGGGTAAGTGGCAGCGAGCATGGAGGTTAAAAAAGTTATCTTGGTTCTTTTTGTGTTTTGGATTTTTTTTCTGTCTTAAAGAAAGTAATTTCCAGGTTTCTGGCTAAGAAAGAAACATGAAAAATGTTAGTTCTAAACAACTGAAAGTTAAATTAAAAAGACCCTCAGTTTGTTAAGTGAATGCTTCTTAGGCAACTGGCATTGATCACAGTTTCAAATATCAATTACTGGCTTAAAAGAAAAATTGACCAAATGCCAGTAACCTTTTTTCAACAAAGAAATAATTGTTTCTAGAGAGGAATAACATACTATTGTTATTTGTTGTGTCATATCACTGTGATCAGCTACATGAATTAAGGGACATATAAGTTGAAAGGCAAAAAAAAAAAAAGCCTTTCTCTTAAACAAAGGCATACAGCTTTATTCCTCCTTCTCAATATAACTTGCCAGAAACAGGTTTCATAATGGGACACTATTATCATAACTTTAATCTTGTTTAAATTCAAAATTCTTCCTGCAAGCCTCAAGGCCTAGAGGAAAGAACTTTAGTAAGTTATCTTAAGAACGCAGATTGCCTGTGTATCACTTCTTATAGTCTATAAAATCCTTTGTAATTTACAGAACAGCTGTCCATAATAAAACATCAGAAAAGCTCTACTTTGAGTCCTGAAACTGAAATAAACACGATGTAGAAAAATACAATTATGTGGAACACATTTAGAAAGGTGCAGGTGCCAGCTATAAGATTTTTACCTCTTTACTGCTAAAAAGTCTTAAGGTAACAGGTTAGAAAAGGATGCCAGATTAAGTAATAGCCAATAAAAATCCATGGAGGAGCATCAAAATCCTCAAAGATCATCCAGCTGGGCTTCTAGGAAAACAATGTGACCTCTAATGAATTTGAGAGGGAGAAAACATTTCTAAATGCAGGTTTTATTAAATCATTGACCTTCAGATTTTTAAGTTACTCTTCTTTTTGCTGTTCTTATAAACAAGTTCCAGGATCTTTTCAAGGTTAAGAGAGGAGTTGCTGTAACATTTCAATGTAATAGGTGTTCACTTAGCATATGTTGGCCGTGAAGAGGACAAATGGAGCCTTTTCATCCCATGGCTGTTTAGAAAAATAGCATTCATGGTACTGATCCCACGTAAATGTCTTCATAACTTACAGATATGCATTTTTGAAATGAAATTTCCCATAAAGTCAGATGCCAGTTAAAACAATATTGATGCCTGTTTCTCTACCACCTTTGTTCCTTGAAGACCTTAAACTTACTTTGGCATCACAGACCCATCCATAATTTACTGACAGTCTAGGACATGGTAGGATGGGCAATAAAATAACTGACCTGAAGACAGGTTTTTTTAGAGAAGAGCTCTTAACCTCCATTGGGAACAAAGTTGCCAATGCAGCTGATGATCTTTCTGGGATTGTCCAGAGTGGACTTCTGTTTTGAATAATTTTCCTAGGTCCTTTAAGGAAACCAGCTCAAATTTATTGTGGAGACTTTTTTTTTTTTTTTTTTTTTAAAGAACTGCTGCAACTGGAATGGCAGCTATGGTAAGCCTGCCCACTGTGGAAAAAAACCCTTCTTGAAAAGCAAACCAGCAGTTAGCATTCAAGCAAGCCAATGTGGGCTCAGCAGAAACCCTGTATCATGGTACTTGTGAAGGAAAACTCAGGCAACTAGATTTTGGTGGCAAAACTGTTCCAGCCCTCTTTTCATTTTTATACCATCTGAAGTCTTGTACTTCTTTTCTGACATAGTGACTGGCTGTATACTAACTTCACAGTGATTGGATTGCAATAGGTTTGGACACCTGATGATATGACATGTATAATTTGCAACATGCGATGGCCTTTATATAAAACCCAGGGTTACTTAAACTATATTGTCTTTCTCCTGTCTCACCAAATGAGAATGATGAGAGAAAATGGTTGTTATGTCCTTACATAAGGACTTCATGTTACATATTAACAGAGATGTAGGTTTGTTTCTTCTGCAGAGTGTTAATAAATAGATGAGACAGGAAGACACAGTGGATTTTTTAGGGATCCCTTGGTTTGCTCAGCACGCATTGATGATTGTTGCAATGAAAAGGCATAGCTATCTGGAGGGTAGGAGGTGTGTGTGCTTAACTAGTTGAAAAAATGTGTTTAATCGTATTGCAGAACTACAGCAACTCCTTCATTCGAAAAGCAACAAGAAGAAGATCTATTGAGTACAGATTTCAAACCAGCTTTTTACATGTTTTCTGTTCAAGACCCAGCAGCACTGTTCCAAACGGTGGCACTGAAAATGCAGTTGTGGTCTGACCAGAGGAACTATGGTAAGAGCAACGATTGAATTCAGCAAATGAACTGTGGATTAGAAAGATTTTCATTCAAAGTGAAAAAAAAGCTCAGTACACCATATACACCAACTCCCTACGACCACTTCCATAGTCCAAGGCTCTGGTATACGTCCCATACCAGTGAGCAGACTGGGAGTGGGAATAAGGAGGAATGTCACAAGCCACAGGAGTTAAGATAAAAAAAAGAGAGGGAATATGAACAAAAGATAGCCTGTGCAACAAACACCCCACATACTTATGCTTAACCAACTAAATAACTTCAATAAGTAATTCTTTCAGTTGCTTCCCCCTTCTATTAGTATTTCTCACTATTCTTTTCCCAGTACCATCTGATCTCAAATCTTCACCTTTATAGTAAGCACAACTTAAGCTGTTACTTCCTTAAAAAAGTAATAAATTATATTGGATAGGGGAAGGAAACTAATGGGAAAAAAGAATGGGTGATGGGGGGAAAAAAAGAGGTTGGGAAAAGATGCATAGGGTCTGGCCAGAGCTACAGATATGTTTTGTGTCCGCATGTGTGAAAGGATATCCCTAAAGATGGTTCTGCCAGGAAAGATTAAGTCATGCTTGGGAAGAAGGGCTCAACGGTGGTTTGGCTATTGAATAAGTGCAGCAACTCTCCTTGGCTTTCAGGATGTTTTTAGCTATTTATTCTTGATAAACACAGGCAGAAAGAGGAGGTTGATAAGGATATAGCTTCCAGTTGCGATTAGTCCCCCTTACTGATAAAGGGATTCAGGACTGTCAGGTTGGGGTTTTAAGTTTTTTTTTTTCATTACCATTCTCTAAAAAGCATTGTGGTTGCTGATTTTTTTCTCTTCTAAACTGGGCAGATTTCGGTGAATGCTGCCCTGTGCCTGTTCTCCACCATTATCCTGATAGCGAGCTGGTGCTGTGCTCATGGTTGCAGTTCTCCCTGTGGCATGTAAGAGGTAGTGCTAAGCAGTTGCTTTTTCTAGATCAGCAATATTCACAGTAGCTTGTTTTTATTTTGTTAAATTGAAGCAATTAGTATATCCATCTGACATTTTTCTGACTTTCAAATTAGATATTTCAGATAAGTACTTCCTTTTTGTCCTCTTAGCAGCTCTGAATTTGTCAAAAGCTCCACTTGTTTAGTAGCATCGGTGGCAAAAGTTAGTGAAAGCTTTGATTCAGAGGCCCTCAGAGCAGAGAGTCTTCAAGGGGGACGGGCAACGTAGCTTAAGGTAGGTAATCTCTCTTTTCTGCTAGGTACCTGAGCAAAGTCTGCACAGCTGAAAGTTGGCCAGGGCCTGTTGAGTAGGCGGCACGCTGGAGCGACACAAGCTGGAGAACCTGAATTGGCCTCAAAAGGCTATCCATAAACACCCACAGGTGTCTAGAGATGGTCAAAGTGAAGGAGATGAATGATGGAAATGATAGCTCTCCCCCACGCCACCCCGGCTGCAAAGTTGTGCAACACAGGAGACGGCCCAGCATGCTGGGGTGTGATTTACACTCCCCTGGCCCAGCAAGGGCTGACAGTGTCAAGGTACCACATATTTATTGCTCCAACGCACCTTAAAACTCTGCAGTCTTGGCTGTCAGTTTGTCTTTGTTCAATGGAAAGACAGCAACCTTCCTCCTTTATCAGGCCATGCAACACCTGTTTCAGTTTATTAGCTAATTTCCTACAAAACTGGGAGGCTTTAGTCTGCTGAAAATGAAGTTTCTGCTATCAACAGCTGCCAGTGGAATGTGCTTTTGTGGAACATCTTGTGCCTTTGCACAGGACTTGCTCAGCTTCTTAATTAAACCTCTCTGGTCTGGAGAGTGCGCAGAAGGTGTGGAGCTCATGTCAAAGATGTCATTCACAATTATTTCATATCCAGACTCTGATTTTCCCATTATAGGCCTGGTGAAATCTTATTTTCCTTCTTTTGTTGGCTCCTGCCACCAACTCAACCACATATTGTGGTTTCCTTCATCTTAACCACCTGCTTTTCCAAAGCCACTGCTCAAGTGAGGCAAAGACTTGCTAATAGGGTTATTCTAGTAGCTGATCCACTAGCTGCGAGGCAACCACCTTCTTAGGGTGATTTTTAGTGACTCTTGCTGGGATTGGTGATGGACCACTAAAAAGAAGTAAAGCCATCGTGCTGCCCAGGGAATAAGATGGAACTGTTAGCGCTGGCAAAAAATTCTGCTGGGGTAGTAGCATAATACAATAGAAATTGTATTTCTATTTGTATATATTTCAATGTGGCAAAGTGTCCTCCAACTCAGCAGCTTGAGGAGCGCAGCATTAAATTTCCCTGTTGCTATTATTTTGAAATTTATCAACTCCTGCATTGATGCATTCTAAAGTGACAGGTTTAAAATATAGCGTTGTTCTCGTGTCCTCCTTTCCCAGATGCAAAAATATCGCTTTCTTTTTGAACTCCAGTAAGCGCATGTACAGAGTAAAATACTGAGCTCTCCTCACCCTCCCATCTGCAGATTTCTCCCCATATGTTACACTTTAAGAAGTAATTTAATAACTAAAGGGAATTAATACATTAAAAAAATCGGGCATGAATTTTTAGTGCTTGTAGAAGGTGCCAGATGGACAAGCAATGGAGGGAAGACCTTTCTTTGTCACCAGAGGCCCTAAAACAGGAGTAGCAGCAGCACAAAGCTGCTCCTGTTGCCTGTTAACATGCCTTAATCTCCCTTCTTAACCGATTGCTGAGCTTTTTCTCGGGATTTGCTCCAGACCCAGGCCAGACTGAATTTTTTGGCTGTTTGGCTGTCTGTCTGTCCACCACCCTGCCCCAAGCAGGGGGATCAGCTTAACACTGGGAGGAAAGCAGTGCAGGGGCAGGACAGTGAAGCGTGTGCTACTCTTGGGCTGGGAAATGGTTTGTGGACTTGCTGGAAAGGAGAAAGGTGGAAGCTGGCAATTACCGATGCCCTTCTTGGGTGGCTGGTGCTTTTCGCAAGGATACAAAGGCAGCTGCAGATAAACAGAAGTAGCACTTTAAGCATGTCTAGTCTGCATTGATATAGTCTGTGGTTTGCTGAGATTGCCAGAGTATTATACAGCAGAAGTCTGTTTGAAACCTGGATTTATATAACTAATCCACTGAAATACTATAATGAATACTGCATTGAGCTTTTAATCAAGAAGTGGTCTTTATAGCTACAAAATCATTGCACAATAGTATTATGTAATACAATTGCACATTTAAAAAAAAACCACAATGGTTCAGTACTGATGGCTTTTGCTATCTTATTATTTTCCTCCTCCTAAATCTGCTATTCACCAGGTTGCTTGTTTCTCAGAGTATGCTTTTAGGTAACATCATGGGTAAGGCTTGCCACGTTAGTTTAAAAATAGGTCACCAACAGTATGCAGTCTTCATTGAAAAGTATCTACGTTTGCTTACCGAATATTGAGTATTGGCACTGAGTTTGTACCCACAGGAAAGTGAAGCAGGACTGTAGTGAGTTTTGTTCAGCTGTTGAACTGCCTTGTAATCATCAGATTTCATGTATTTTTGATAGAAGTCAACCATTGATCTCAGAAAGCCTGAAGTTTTACAAGAGATTTAGCTAGTCCAGCTGTTAAAATAATGAAAACACAAATGAACAAAATACAACAGATAAAAATGTGGTTTGAGGGCATGCTAGAAAAGCCAACCCCCTTTATCACCCCAGTGCCACTGCAGCTCATTCTGAGTTGCAGAGCACAGTCAGCCAGAAGCTGTGACTGCAAGCATATGTGTTTCATGTACAGGGTAAGGTTTGGAGCTAGGTCAGCGATAGATGAAGCCATTATGTCAGTGGCACACCCCAGGTTATTATTTTTAAATCTTCTTTGATGGAGCTTTTTACACCTGCATGACACGGCGAGAATTTTTGTAGCTTTCTCACCAAGCTGTGCAAAGGTAGCTGTGCAAAGAGGCAGAACAAATGTATGCAATTGGAGAGGGTTTTTTTTCTATTTTAATTTAATATTTGTTGTGGTGAAAAGTAATCAAAATTCAAGTTGGTAAAAAAGAGCTTATAGCAACATTTTATGTAAATATGTGAAGCTAATAAATGAACAGAACAGTTAGTGGAAGTTAATGGAACAATTTTAAATGGATGTGATAAACATAACTGTATAGATAATACATTTTCACATTTTTTATGTGTAAGGAAATCTAACTTTTCCCTTCAGGATGATAAGTACATGGTTGTAGTTACCTGCATCAGTTAATGCCTGATGATGGCTACCAAGTGACAGTATTCTTGCCGTGGTGCCCAAGCCACCTGTCTTGGGTGGCCGCAGACAAATGCCACGCCTTCTCGAGGAGCATGTAGAGGCATGTCAGCTTGAGGTAGTTATCCTAAATTAAAGAACAGGGAAGTAAATGTTCAGGTGGGTAATGAGTACGTTTGCCTGCTTTGCAGTACGTGAAGCGTAAGGAATGGAGGTGCTTTAGCCACAGTTAAGTGCAGAGACCATGTCAGAGGTGTCGGGCACCGCTCTGCACACCCCGGAAATGGATAAGCCGTTTGAGAGTGAGGTTGCCCGCTACCATCAGTAGGAGGCCTATTTGGCCAAAGCCAGGCACTTCTGAAAGTCCTGCTTTAGGATGATTTACCCAGAGTTACAGGGCACGGCACGGCCCCACAGACAGTGGGTGCCCCAGAAGCACTGAGTTTCCCTGAAGCCTGCCCCATTTCTGGGTGCCTGGCCTGCCCAGCTGTGGCGTGTGGGGCCCTCATCCCCCAGTACGGCCTCTGACAGCTTGGAAAGTGGGGCAGCCTCTTAAATGTGTAAAAATTGCCTGTGGGCTCCGAGGGTGCCTCATGCGGGTCTCTGAATGCTGGCCAGGACTGCAGCGAGCTGCCACTAAGCTCATCCCCACTACATGGGGGAGGCCCTAGACACGGGGTCCATAGCCTGGGTCCAGCGTACATTTTTGGCCAATCTGTACCCTGCTTTGGTTGCTGCCTGTGACAAATTGGGGCCTATAGGAAAGATGGGGACAGTCTTTTTAGCAAGGCCTGTTGTGACAGGACAAGGGGTAATGGTTTTAAACTAAAGGAGGGGAGATTTAGGCTAGATATAGGGAAGAAATTTTTTACAATGAGGGTGGTGAAGCACTGGAACAGGTTGCCCAGAGAGGTAGTAGAGGCCCCATTCCTAGAAACCTTTAAGGTCAGGTTGGACGGGGCTCTGAGCAACCTGATCTAGTTGATGATGTCCCTGCTCACTGCAGAGGGGCTGGACTAGATGACCTCTAAAGGTCCCTTCCAACCCAAATCATTCTATGATTCTATGATTCTGTGAAATAAGTTTAGCAAGTGGGAGGTGCTCCTTTTCTGTCACGGCGTTGCGTCTGCACCCTTTATCTCAAAAGGAAGCACCAGACAAAGTAGAAGGGGTTTTAAGTTAAGTTTCTTTCTATTGTCTAATTGGCAAACTACCTGCAGCCCAGCCTTGATGCTACTCCGTGGTTTAGAGTGGTTCTTTTGTGCACGCTACACTCGGTGTTTATCTCCCATTATCATATCCTGCTGACAAGACAGTGAATAGAAATCATGGCGAATACGTGACAGGCGATTCGAGGAAGCGTTCGGGTGCCCCAGTAAGTTAATCAGCTTTTGATACCTGCAAACTAACTGTATTAGGGGCCAGAAGACTGATGGCACGACGCTGCAGTAAATTGTTTCTTCTTCGTGGGAAGCGTGCGGCAGCAGAGTCATTTGGACAACGGAGCATTTGACAGCTAACCCGTCACGCGCGGCACACCCCGCGGGAGCTGCTCACCCTCCGTTGTGCATGCAGCTAAGCGCTGATGAAGCAGCAGCTGAATAGGAGAATCATTTTCCAATCGAACAGCAGCGTGGCTGTTTTTCCCATTGCCAAAAGGGTCTCTGTGAAACCCCGCTGCCTGGAGGACATTCGCTTGGCATGTTTGTTCAAGTAAGCCCTGTGCTTGGCTGGTTATTCTTTATGCATCAGGTGTTGTAGGCTTTTTTTTTAAAAAAAAAAAAATGGCCAAGGAGATAGGGAAAACGTAGAAGTCTCTGCTGATGTATGGTCTCATCACATTCATTAATGCAAGGCGGCAGGATGACAGATACTGGGAGAACTATGCAGGGTCTGTGCAGCCATGCAAAGGGGATCTTGCCAATATTTAATAAAAGAAAGAGTGGTGAGACAAAGAATGTATGTACATGGGCTGACCTGGTTAATCGGTGCTTGGCTTGTCCAGATGTTGGAGTATTTAGTAGCTTAAAGAGTGACCTGTAAGCAGAATAAACAGTGTTATGCATGTGCTGTTGAGGCATTAATCTGAACTTCCTGAGGGATTTAAAATCCAAAGTAGAACTATGATTTTACAAGTGATGGGGATTGGAATTATCCAGGTCTTAATATAGCTATTTCTTTTTCATAAAGCACATGATCTCTACTCAGTACAGAAGCACTTATCTTCTAAAACTACTGGGAAAATTCTACAAGCAAAGACAAGCTCAAACAGTATTATCTGAAAAGGAGGGGAAAAAATGCAGTTTTCATACAATAAAATTCCCTGAATTATTTTACATGTCTTTGCATGGATTGCACAGCATTTCCCTATACCTTAAATTTATTACTCTCCGACTGCAATACTGTGGTTTTTAGCTGTTGGGTTCTTTTTAAGTATTTCTTCAAAAAGAAAGATAATACGTAGTTTGAAAAGTGGTTTAAAAGTAGTTTAGGAGCTTACGGTGGTCAGAGATCAATTCATCTTCCCCCAGTGTTCATTGGCAACTTTTTACAGACATTTGCAATTTTTCTCTTAAGTCCTAAAGTTCTGCAGACAGCTACTTACTTTCTTGCCTAATCCTGTATTTTCTTCACCAAGCACAAATCTTTTGGATTAACTGTGTTAAAAAACTTTAATTTGCAGTGTTATAAATTAAGTGTATTTCTACTGAAATTGATAGGTCTGTTTTAGATTTATACCCGGGCAAATTGAAAGCAGAATTTGGCTCATTATGCCTGTACATATGCACACTCTTATTTTTAAAATCTTTCATCATGAACTTACACATTACTATCATTCCTGAGACAGTGAGCTCAGATGTCCTGACCACTCAGATTTGCTGATCCAATAACTTTTGGGAATACTCTACCTCCTTTGGTTGCCTAGCTTTTCTCCTGGGTATTGTCTCCTTACGCTTTAATACAGCTCTTGTTCAGTTGTGTCTCTCTTGGATCACTGCAGCCAGAGCCCTAACCTTTAGGAAGGTGGCCAGGTTCAAGTATGCAAAGTGTTCTTACTTCAGTTCTTAACCCAAATGTGGGTCATTGTCCATGTGCAGAATCAGCGCATGTCTTAAAATTCTGTATTAATTTCTGCCCATTCCCAACTGGAGGTATATATCAGTATATCAGAAGTTCAGTAAAAATTATGTGGGGTCTTTCCAAGTAAAATTTGGAAGTCTATGTCATTTTCTTGAATCAACTTGTGCATCTCAGAGATTGAATACTTAGGCATCATGATGCTTGGTCCAATATTACTCAGAGCTCAGGTTTTACTATAATAATTGTATGTTACCAAAGATCATATGTGGTCACATCACATGCAGTATATGTCCATCAGACCTCGTGGGACCCTGTAAAATCCTTGATTTTGGTGCTTAAAATTTCAGTTCAAAGTATGTAAAGACAGTGGAAAGAATCCTTCCCCCTAAACTTAGCTTGAAAAGTGTAAACCCTAAAACCTGTCCTACTTCCTGTCTTCCCCCACACTCCCTAAAATATGCCTGCATGTTAACACATGCACCTGCTTCCTTTGCAGAGGTGACCCATATATAAGTGTGTGTTTCACTAGGTTTGGTTCTGTGTTTTCTACTGGGCCTTTTAAGTTCTGTTTGTGTTAATGACATGTAATTACCAGAGCCAAATAAAAGGTGTCAGGGAGAACTCTCCTCCAATAACACACTTCTCCGTTACAGTGATGTTATGTAGCATAATGATCTGTGACCATATTGCACATAGCTCCTTTTAGAACAAAAGAAACTAAAAAAGGAGTAGGTCAACTGCATCAAAATACCTAGTTGTACACCTTTCTAGTACAGTTAAAGGGCAGCAGTTTAGGGACCAACAGTTCCAAATGGATGTGGTGGGAGTTAACGTCTTGCTGCCTTTAACTTTGTAGCTGAAATAAAACAGGACTTGTTTAAATTAGAGTCAGCTGGCAGCCACCTTTGGAGTTTTTCAGAATGAGGTCCAAATTTGCAGCCCTGAATCTTTAGGAAGGTGTCTTCCCTGCTTTACTCCCTTAACTCCATAGCCTACGGCAATTCTTGGTTATATGAAGAAGCATATGATAAAGACCCGAAGGAAGAAAGTTAAATAGGAATGATCCAACGTTGTCTGTTTCCCGTCTTTGCCACTCTCACTCAAGGGCTCTTGAAGACTTCTTGTTTGCAGGTACGTATGGAGGAAGAAATGGAGTTACAGTATCTCTCGAGCTGCTTTGTGAGTTCATTTCTCCATCATTTAAGAAACTAGATAGTGATTTCCACAGAAGCCAAGAATCTGAGGGATATAAACATATTGCTTTAAAACTAATGGTGCACTATTGACTCATAGGATTGTTTGAGCTGGGAACATAGCAAGAGTGTCTTGAGATACACAACGCAAATCTCTTGTTTTGTACGAAACGATATGGTGATTTTAAAATGTAGAGCTACGTGGTGATTTTTAAAAACAATCAATCAAAACACTTTTTTTCTAGCAACAGCGATTCACACAGGTTCTGTAGCAACCTCCAAATGAAATGCCAACGCTGGGAGGCATCTGCACATGCTTCTAGAAGCATTTATATTTCTCAGACAATGTGACACTTGTGGGTGTTTGGGGTTTTTTTGTGGGGAGGGGGTGGGTTTTTTTAAAGACGCAGAAAGGTTTATCTAAAGTATGGCTACATGCTATTTGCTGTGTGTCATAACCTTATCTGCTTAGCAGATTTTCCAATCCTGCACAGTGTGCATCTGTGACTGAGACAAAATCAATGCTTATAGATTTAGCTGTGTAATCCTATCGCTTGTCCTCCAAGATATGATTTGAAATGTAAAGTTCGTTAATGTTTAAATGAACTTGAAGGCTAGGGTCTCTAGAGGAGTTTTCAGTTTCTTAGAGAGTAATCCATTTCTTATCTTTTCCTGCTTGTCACTGTCTGTCTTCTTGTCTCCTTAATCATTTAAGACTCTGGAACACTCAATCATGCCCGAAGTATATATCAAAAGAAAAAAGCAGGAATGTCGCTAATCATGTTACTGATAGCTGCTTAAGCATGTGGAACACTTGAATTCCTCTGTACGAATCAGGGCTAGGAAAAGTGAAACAGTAAGTGAGTAGTTGGCTTTTACTGCTTTTGTCATAAAATCAGTTAAAATTCAGTTCCCCACGCTATAGACAACTACTCTTACCTCTTTCAAAAAACACTGTGTACTTTTCTACAATACTCCATCTTACCTGTTTTGGCAATAAATGTTTTAATGAAGATGTAGTTTATTTATTATGTGGTTTATTATGTGGTTTATTTTATTTTTCTCATTCTCAGTTTTACTGGAGTATATATACCAATGCCAGGGGTACTTTGAGGCAAAAATTCCTGTATGAATTTGTAGAAGAGGGAGGCAAAATAATTCTGGGACTTGTTGCAAATTTTGCTAACCCTGCATTTATAACCATCTGTTACTTATTGGAATTGCACTGCTGAGAAGCCAGGCTTGTTCACCTAAGTAAGGAAGTAGACTACTTGGGAGGAGATATCTGGGTATTTTAAGAGCTCACCTGGCATGAGTGCTTGGATGCTGAGAGCAATGATTAATTGCTTTCGGTCTCTTAAAGCCCAGCCTAACTCTGAGACAAAATGCTGTTTCATTGGGCTGATGTTCTGCACTTTAATGGATTAAACTGCTGGATGGGGCCCTGATTCCTAATGTTCTTCCTGCATATTTAGAGTCTTCCTACACTTTGTCTTGTGTTTGCCTCCAGGCTGAACATTATTTTTGAACGAGAGCTTCTCTGAAGTTTGGAAATAGGGTTCACATAGCAGAGCTGCATTCACCACCATCGGTGTAGACTGCCAAGCCAAACTGCCGCAAACACATCAAACTCAGCCTAGGGTTTGTGTTCTTCATGTTTATGGCCTTCGGCAGTTCTGGGGGAAAGTTTGGCTCTGGATTTAGTTTATTCCCATCCCAGCTCTCCTTCCCTCTATTTCCCACCAAGCAAAACTCCCTCTGCGGGGGCACCTCTGAAAGTGCCTGGGGCGTGTTGGGAGGGACGCCTGCGTGCCTGCCTGCTTGTGGTCAGGGCACAGCAGCTACACGTGGAAGAATTTCTCTCAGGTTTCTTCAGCTTGAATCCTCAAACAAACCAGCAAAGAATCAATAAGCTTTTTTTATTTTTTTTTTTGAAACCACACTCAGGGTTCATTTCCTCAAACCTTTATGAAGTGAATCCTCAAAAGTGTGTTTGTGTGTGTGCATGCACAGGCAGGAGAAACAGTCAAATCATGGTTTTCCCATAAACCTCAGTATTAGTGGGGCCCTTAAAGGACTCTCAGACCAAATGCAAGGAGGATTCGGAGAAGGATTTTTAAAACATCATTGTAGGTTGGGGGAAAAGGGGAGACCATCAAAGTTTCTTGCCTTAACTCAAGACTAATGCCAAGGCAGTTTGTTATTTCTTTTATTTATTTATTTACTTAGTGGGAAGGTAGAATTAAGAAGGATTTTAGGATGTGAAGTTTGCATTTGGTGATCCCACAGTAATACCTTGTTCAAGCCTGTGTATATGGAAAGTCTGATACTCCTTCCAGCTCAGTCGTTATCATTGCCAAAGTACAGCAGGGTAGGGGCAGCAGAAGTAAGTGTGTTTGATCCAAGTGAAGTGTCTCAGATCATTTACATAACATCCCTGTGCAGCTCCCAGGTGAGACTGAAACTGCAGTAAGGTTACTAGAAAAGTGGGGTTTGTCTTTCAGGAAGAGTGTCTTGGTAAGAGAAGAATCTCGCTTTGAAAATCGTTATCCGTGTGGGCTGATGCCTACTTACATATACACAGCCTGTGGGCTCAGCTTTGATGTGAGGTTTTGCACGTTGGCATGAATCCTCCCCCAGGCTGACCTTCAGCCCTGGTTGAGCAGCTGAAGCTTGGGGCCAGTGGGCTGCCTGCTGCCACGGAGCAAGGGCTTGTCCTCTCCCGGGGCAGGCAGAGGGGCTGCCGCTGCAGGAGGGAAAAGCAGAGAGATTCTTCTGGTGGCTGCATTAATGGGTGTAAACTCAAGATGATAGTGATCTTGAAGCACTGAAGCTCAGGGATGGGTGATTCTTGCCTGTTGGGTGGGTTCTCTGCAGTTTGCAGCATGCACCCGGTGGGAAATGTGGATTTCTGGAGTCAAGTAGTGAGATTCAATGCATTTTGTTCTGACCAAATGAACCGTACTTTATGATGATGAAAAGCAGTGCAGAGAGTGCTTAACTTGCATTTTAACCTACCCTGTCAGTGTGCTGATAAGGAGGGAAGGATTTGGGGGACTTTGCAGATGAGGAAATTAAGGAACATAGGTGTTACAGTTACTTGGGCCATGCCAAGCGGCATTGAGGGGCAGAGGCAAAGTCCAAGGAGCTGAAACAGTACAAGAGGGTAGCATTAATGGAAACCAGGGGCTATTGAGTTGCTTGAGGGACTGTAAATTGGACCAGAGGCTCTGTCAGATCAAACAGGTATCTGTATGCAGTGCTGTTTATGACTGTGAAAATAATCTATGTTAATAATTGATTGTTCAATTAGTAAAACAAATGTTACAAAGTTAGACAGCTTTGTGTGCCAGTGATGACAAGAATATATTTGACTGCAGCCCCTTATCAGTCCAAGGCTGAGAAACATTGTTGCAAGAAAATCCTGTTTGTTATTCCTCTTGCTTACCCTTTTCTTCCTCCACCACTTATAATGGCATAATACAGGCAGACGCTAAGTACATGCAGTGAATAGCATTAGATGAAGATGTAGCTATGCTTATTGTATCACTGGTAATAACACTAGACAGCATAAAAGGCCCCAGAGCTGTCTAGGCAAGGTGACATCAGAGCCCAACTTCTTCTGCAGATTTTGAGAAGGAAAAGCAAGCTGGCAGGAATTCTTTCAGAGAGGCACAGAAACAACATCTGCTGCTGTTTTATCTTGTTTGCCCTTGTAATGTCGTTATGTCCAGAGCGATGGTGTGTTTTGCAGAAGAATGCGGAAACTCTGGTGTAAGCAAATGTAACTTTTTGACGAGCCTTGGAAATGCGTGAATGCGGGTACAGATTACTCCCTTTACAGTGCAAGGCTTTTTCTAAAGACGTTTGAAAAAGTTCAAATAAATCCTTTTCTTGGTGGCTTATCTTACAAAACAGCGCATGCAGAGTACGCTGTAAAGGTTTACTAGATCAGTTGCCAGGAGCTTGCAAATCCCTTATCATAAGTTACGCAAGAGCTGGACCTCTTCTGGTTAGTGTACTCAAATCTATAAAATTTTTGTACAAGTCTGTATTGGAAGTAACACACCAGTAATCATTCTTCTGATTACCTCTAGTAATACATGAAGTAGCTTTCCTAGAAGTGTCTCAAAGAAACACATAAACGTTAATTGCTTAAACCTCACTGCACTCCTGTCAGGTGAGTCTAGTGGGTGTAAAAAAGTATTATGACCTTTTTTCAAGGGAAGGTTGCAAGTGAAGGGAGGCAGCTTAATAAATGGATGGAACGGACTTAATAAATGGCTGTGCCCTATATTTGGCTCTCTCCTTTCGGAAAGCATGATCTGGTCCCGCAGCCCTGCTAGCTCAGTCAGCACTTTTCAGGCTGCTGCCTGGCCGTTTGGGAATTTGAACTTCACATATTTTTGTCCCTTTGAGTTTTGGGAAAGCAATTAGTAAGTTAGTCTGCTTGTTGCTTATTTCCGCAACGCTCAAGCTATGCGGAGGTGCCGCGTGCAGGCTCAGGGATGCACACCTCCACCGGCAAGGGCCCACAGCCTGCGGTGTGAGAAGCATGTTGGCGCAGTGGGCTGTAGTTGGGAACATTTGGGGGTAGGTCCAAACCTGCAGCAGTGGGTGTCTTTATTGACATCAGGAGTGAGGAGGCAGAGCTACGTGCATTTATGTAATGAATGTTGGGAAGAGAGTTGTGATTAATAAAGATCATTATGAAGCTGAATGGGTACAGAGATCACTGAAGCTCATTTTAATAATCCCAGAAGGCTTTGGATCTTTAAATAATGGCAGTGACAAGAAAGAGTCAAAAATAATGATGCGATGGTGAAAGGCAGTAGTTTATTTTATTGTAAGAAGTGTTGTACTTAAATTTTCAAAGATTTCATGCCGAAGGAAATAGCACAACAGTTTGGAAGGAAGAAGAGGCAGCGATCAGAAGCGGGTCAGCTTTTTTCACTGTTTTGTTCTGTTTTTCTCCCATCTTCCCTTGTGTTTTTCTAGACCCTATGCTTGCCAGTGCAGGAAAATTTAATAGGTGTTTGTACAGCATGTTTGGGCTTCGTTCTAATTGTAGTATTTGAACGCTACCAGAACAGAACTAATAAACAATAATTATATCAATAATAGAGCCACACAGACACATGTATAAAAGTTTGGAATGCTGAAATAAATCTCAATGAGATTAATTTGTGTGTAAGGTATATAATCAGGCTTATAGTAAATTGCACTGGTTTTCTGATATGTGCCTCTGCTGATCACATAAGAATCCCTGTCACAAGTCTGGCATATAAAATAGCTTTGCTGTACGCATTTTTCTATGCATATTCTTACATCAGTGCAGCATGAAAACAGACTGTGTTGTGTTACAGATTGCCATAAATGACAAAACAATTTCACAATTCCAAATGAATTAATAAAAAACAATGGTGACTATTTGCAACTCTTTGTATGTTTTGTAATATTAGAAGTCTTAAGGGGATGGATGTGGTAGGAGACAGACTGCAAGGAAGTTTGTCAAAGGAGTGATAAATTCTTGTACGCCACTCAGATTTTATGGCACAATGTTCTACTCCACACATAATGTTCTGCTACTGCTCTCCACTTATACATTTGTTTAAAAGGGGAATAAATTAACTTAGAAGAGCAGCTGATAGAAGTGGGTCAGCATCTTAGAGTGAGCGTTCGTGGCTTCTCCTCGGGCTTGTGTTCGAGGAGGTAGATCAGTGAGGAGAAAGCAGGTAAATGGTCAAAATTATGGCATAAATTTGTGACATGGTTCTGAAAGTTACATTTGGGTTCCATTATGAGGGGATAGCAGGTGTCATGTGCCGTTGGCATTTGTTAGTGAATTTGATGTTGCGTCCTTCAGCTTGGCTTGAAGGGAGTTTGCAGAGCTGCACAGATTATTGATGGCAGGGGTGCAAAGAAATCTGGTGGGGTTTATGGCAACGTTGCTAGGTCCTGACTTTCTGAAGTGCTACTCTACATTAGCCAAAATGGAGCCTGAACTACCACATAAAGTCCATAATTGTCACTTTCCATCGGTGGAAGGGCTGCAGTTGGAGTGGTCTCCCAGTCAGTGGCACAGGTACCCCTGCCCCATAAAATATAGGGCCTGGGCAGGACTTTTCCTTACATGTTTGACTCATGGCACATGTGCCAAGTGGCTCTGTGCACAAGCAGGACAATGTCATGTGCAAAGAGAGATCTGTCTGGATTCACTCACTGTGCCAAAATTGTTCTGCATTGGTGAGATGTATTTGCCTGGGACATGAGAGTAACTGAATCGATGTTGGGTCCCACTTCCAAAATCTTTAGGGCACACTGGATCTCTGTACTTTGGTGGTTTTCTATATAACTGCTAGCAAGTGGCAAATATGAATACAACTGAGTTGTTACACTTCTCTTCGCTATACAGTTCATGAGTATGTAAAATGTATATTGAAAAAGCTATTACTAAAGGAAAATTAAACTGGGAAGGCTGTGATAGTCTTGGGAAGGCTGAGATAGTCTTGTGCTGTATTAGACGAATGCATTGAAAATCACTGCTTCACTGAATCTAAATTCTGCCTCTTAAGTTTAGGTATAGCATATCTCATCTCCTGGAAGTCTATGGTGCTAGCAGTGATGTTCTATTGTTTAGCTTAATTTAGGCCTTGAAAACATGGAAGCCAAACGCTTAGAAAGCAGCTGTTCATCTGAATGTATTAAGCAATTTACTTTTGGTAATGTAGCCTATAAAATTTTAATTTTGGATTAAATAAACCGTATCCTTCAGCATGACTCTTATACCTTGATGTTCAGAGAATGAAATATGGGCACATTTAGTGAATTTCTTCTCCAGGATGCTCCAGTGGATAAGGGTCAATAGTTTCCTAATGAAAGCAGTCAATAGCAATTTCTCTTACTAAGCACAAAGAAATTAGCATTAAACAACAGGCATCAGTGGTGAAAGTTTTATGTGATTATGTGGCTGGACTGCTACAGGCTTTAGGAAATAGCTGTAGCAGGTAGCTTATTACTACTCAATAGATAGGAAGCAGCTTAATTATAACCCTGTTGATGGGAGATGCATCATCAAAAAAAGCGTCTAAACAAGTTGGCAACAAACGTACAAATATTTGTGTCTGTGTGTGCAAAGGTAGGCATGTTTTCTGCAGTGTTTATATTATGCATTTTATGTCTCAAGATGTGGAACTAAGCAGATGTTTTGCTGCGGAAGAAAAGCTGAAATGATTTCTTGTCACAGTTCCTTCATGAATACTGTTCTCACCCTAAAAACTTGTCATTTCTTGCCTCAGTTGTGGCAAGATTGCATGTGTTTTACCTGCACTCCTCTAGGGACAAGACCTTCAGATGGTATTGAGAAATTCTGCTCCCCTGATGGTGATTGAAATGTCATTTGGAGCTGCTGAAGATCTGGCCCTTCTTTCCGTAGTCTTGGAATAGCACAGCACTGAAATTATGTAACCTAAAGCATTAACTGAGGCTGCTTTCCTCTATGAAATGAATATTATACTGCAAGTTTCAGATCAAAATCCCACAGATGCTGATGAGAGTCCCTCCATTGACTGGAGTCACTGAGATCTAACCTATGAGAGGGTGCAGACAGGGATGTTGGTGCGGGTACAAGTAGCTACAGGGACTATGATGGAAAATAGTCAACTATCTCAAACACATCTTGTTTTTAATTTAAAAAATCTGAGCCAAAGCATGTGTGGCAATTTTCTAAGGAGAAAAAGTTTGACCTATATCTAGAATGGTTTCATAAACACGTGTAAAAATAACCAGCCCTGAGAATCAGTGAACACCTCCAGTCTTTGCTTACTCCTGTTTATCCTTGGTATCAAATTAGCTTTTGACTTATGACTCGGAGTCACACGTAGGCTTTTGGATGTAAGAGACAGGAATTCAACAGATTTCATTAATCTATATAGAAAATGTTAATAGCCTGGGAGGCTTGGTTGTGTGTTGTTTGTCATCTGTTTGTTTTTAACTCCTTGTTTTTAATGTGGTCCTTCTAAAGCTCTTCTCGATTTTTCACAGTAAAATAGAAGTCTCACGCGGTCGATACCTAAGTTTGTACAATCTATATCATAGTATTGATCTGGGACAGGTGAGGAACTCAACTATTGGCAGACTGAGGAATGAAGGAGCATTTTTAATATGGTTGAGATGAGTTTGTGCCAAGGGCTCTTTATTCATCCCAATTCCAAAGCAATACCTCATTGCATTTAAATAACAGCAAGAGAGGCAGAGAGGCTGAATAAAAACAGGGGAGGATAGCAAGATCTTAGAAACAAGTCTCTTCCAAATGTTGTCCAAGGCTGTAGGCTGTGAGGGACTGTGAGGGTAATGCCTGTTTTATGTGTTCCTTTTGAAGACTAGTGTTTCGTCTCTTAACATCTTGAGAAGATCTAACTCTTAGAATAAAATTAATATAATAAGCAAAAATGCTTTTCCAATGGCAGGAGAAAAAAATCAGGTATTTTTGTATGGTGGCACAGCAAGCAGTCACTTTTTTATTAGTTTTGAAGACCCATGCTTTCATGTACTTATTTCTTTGATGAGAAAAGTAGCTTAGCGCTTGTATTATATCGTATACTTCCAGAGCCGTTGTTTGATAGAAAAATTTAAGGCATGGGTAGTTTATTGAAGTCTTGATTTTATTCTTGATAGAGTACCGATTTGCCCAGCAAAGGAAATTGTTAGGATAAATTTTTCTTCTGTCTGATTCATTCCACAGTTCCCTTTCCAGAGAGCACAACTTTATTACATATTCAATCTCATTCTCTGCTGTTACACAAAGACTATGCTGCAGAGATATGCACTGCCTGTCAGAAAAAGCTTTGCTCTTGGTCAGCCATGACTTCATGAATAACCAGGCAGAGAATTACTCATGTCATTTATCCAGGCGGTGTTGCGATAGCAGCCTGGTTCGGAGGCAGCTCAGGCAGAACTGAAATGGTGCTCTGGGCTGCCCGTGCCACAGGCATAGAGCAAAAAGTGATGTTTTGACTTCCAGGCTTCACACATCCACACAACCCCATGGTTATCATCTCCCATTGCAAGCAGCGTCCAGTTGCTGTTTAATCTAGAGCACAGAGACACCTAGAGCAAAGAGACAAATTGGCATTTATGTCTTCATAAGCCCAGGCTCCTTCAACAACAGAATTTGCAAGAGCAGGATTATTTATTATTGTTTAAATGACGGTTTTACTAGAAACCCCAACTGGTTGTACCAGGTCTGCCTAACGTGTTGCACAGGCAAAGGACACGAAGGCTGCTTGCTACTGGGAAGACTAATTGTGTGCCTGAATAAGTACAGAACAGTGGCAAATGCTCCCATTTGCATGTACATTCAGAGTGTTAGCCCAAATCCTTCAGTCCCAGCCGACTGAAGGACATATTAGGCCAGCAGGTCGAGGGAGATGATTCTGCTGCTCTACTCTGCTCTGGTGAGACCTCACCTGGAGTACTGCGTCCAGCTCTGGAGCCCTCAGCACAAGAAGGATATGGACCTGTTGGAGCGGGTCCAGAAGAGGGCCACAAAAATGATCTGAGGGCTGGAGCACCTCTCCTACGAGGACCGACTGAAAGAGTTGGGGTTGTTCAGCCTGGAGAAGGCTGCAGGGAGACCTTATTGCGGCCTTTCAGTGCTTAAAGGGGGCCTATAGGAAAGATGGGGACAATCTTTTTAGCAAGGCCTGTTGTGACAGGACAAGGGGTAATGGTTTTAAACTAAAGGAGGGGAGATTTAGGCTAGATATAGGGAAGAAATTTTTTACAATGAGGGTGGTGAAGCACTGGAACAGGTTGCCCAGAGAGGTAGTGGAGGCCCCATCCCTAGAAACATTCAAGGTCAGGTTGGACGAGGCTCTGAGCAACCCGATCTAGTTGATGATGTCCCTGCTCACTGCAGGGGGGTTGGACTAGGTGACCTCTAAAGGTCCCTTCCAACCCAAAGCATTCTATGATTCTATTGTTCTGACATACTGGAATAGCTCATCAGTTGGTACGAGGCAGTGACTTACAGTAGCCAAGAGTTGGGTAAGGATTCATCTGACTGCACAAAAGCCCATTGCTGCTGGAGGAATAGGAGATGAACGATTTGAGAACACCAGAGCAAGTCAGTAAAGATGCTCTAAATTGTGTAACTGTATTTTGGAATAGGACTGGTATTATTTTTCATGGAATAATACTAGTAGGAGGAAAAGACTGTGTTAAAATGGAGCAATGGCATAATGTACATGTCTGTAATTTGGATCGAAACACAGGACAATTACCCCCATCAAGGGTTATAAATGCAGGATATTTAGACTTCAGTTCAGAGATCCATGCTTGTCAAGGTAGGGAAGTGCTCACTATCCAAACAAGCTTAACTCTCACCACCCCCAGTTAACAACCCTGTTATTACAAGTGAAGCATTTAACCTTTCTGGTCCTGGATTAGGTTATGCGGATCTTGAAGGGCAATTCTTGTAGGTTTTTCTCCTCTGTGGCTGTGTGATTATGTTGCGTTCTCATGCCTCTAGCCTTCTCTTGGACACACACATTCCCATGTGCACCTATGCTCCCTCTCTCTGCAGTATCCCCTTTTTCTGCCAGGGCCTCCCACCCCACAGCTGTAAATGCCTGCTCTCCTTTTTTCAAGACTGTTGCCATCTTCCCTTGGTATCAAGAGACTGGTGACAGAGCTGTGCTATCATGCCTTCTCTCTACATGACCATTTCCGTCGTTATTTTCAAAAAAGTGAAGTTGCCTTTTTCAGGAACTAGCTGTAGTCTCAGTTCCCTTGTGAATAGTGGGAGATAAATGTTCTCAAAATAGCGACCTATCAGTGGGTAAATTATGACCTTTGTCCCTTTCACAGCAATAGGAAATTATGGCCATTTGGAAAGATGGCAATTCTACATTAAATTCTCTATGGTACAATCATGTGCTCATGCTGCAAAAAAAATAAAAAAAGTGCTCAAAGTTAAAAAGAATCGCTGGAAAAATACTAAAAGGTTCCTTCCCTTCCCACATGCCCAGCTTCTGTGTGCTAGTTCAGTGAGTCCCTGGCTATTTCTGACTGCACAGTATCTAGACATACCACAGCTTGCATTTATCTTAGGCACCGCTGGTACAAATACTGTTGAAGATCCAGCATTGCAGATTGCGATGGAAGCTAAATATCCAGGGTCCCAGGTGGACTGGCACACAATGTACTGAAGACAAACCTGTCACTTATTCATTGCTTCTATTATCCAAGCCATAAAGATTAAAGTGGCTCAGTGCCTGCAAATACAATTCAAATTGTGATGTAGACCCAGATTTAACTCAAAGGGATGCATAATGCATCCATCTTATTCCGTAATGAGAAGGAAATGGTCTGACACCCACAGGCCAAATTTCTTGAAGGGCTCATTTTAAAATGAACTCATACATTAATCAGTTTATTTGCATTGTCTCGGAAAGAAACAGTTCTTTGATCAAAGTCATAAGCTCATTATCGGTGGAAGGTCAAGTGTCTTCCTGCTAGAAGCGTAAATACTTTGTTGCATCTGCGCCTAAATTCTGTAATTTTGGGAAGGCTATTGTAGACATGTAGCCATGGCTTTAACTTCAAGGCTACGCTCGCTCTGTTCTAGATGCAGCGTGAATGCAGTGAAAGGTCATCTTTGCCCCTGCAAGACTTCAAAATGTTAAGAGGTAAAATAAGAGTGGAAGGAATAAAGATTACTGCTACGATCCGACGGACCGAATGGCTTACCCATGGTTACTCAAGTTGCCTGTGGCAGAGCTGGGATTGACCTCATAAGCCCTGCGTACACATCTGTCATGTAGCTCAGCATCCTTCCCCTCAGGACTTTGCCACTGGGTTTATGTTATATTGGGCTGGGCTTTTTTCCTGTGTGAGATGGTAAATCTTTCTTTTCATGCCCGGCAGGAGTGCGCTTCATGTTGTCCTCACATAGGATGTTGAGAGCGTGGGGAAAGCCAATAAGGGACGTGCATCAGGCGTGAAGTCTTGCTCCCGCCTGACTGGCACATCCTTGCACAGAGAATTGAGATATCATTGCAGCATGGGACACAGCTGTTGGTAGCTGTAATACAGTGTGCTTGCAAATTTCCTGGCAAAATTGATATAGTCAGCACGCAGTATGCTTTACAGCAATGATAATCAAATGTTCCATAATGATGTATGATTGAAAAATAGTGCTGGCACTCCTGGCTCCGCTCTCACAGGTTCTTCACATTAATGGACAGCTTTGCCAATTTTCCCTCTCCACCGGGGGGGAAATTCATCCAGGCAGCTGGGTTGCATTTAGTTTTGCAAACCTCAGGGCATACTCAGCTTGCTCTAGAGCAACAGGACCGACAGTGCCGTACGTTCACGGGAATATTCCTCATTCATTTCTGAAGCACACCGGGTACTGGCTGGGGCTATAATGGGGATCGCAGAGAACTTAACGCAAGTCACGGCGGGCGGCTGCTTGTAAGGATATGTGAAATAGCAGCGGCTGCGGCTAGCACGTGATTCGGGGAGCACATGAAGACCATCCTCCATCTCTCCTGCTTCTGTCAAAATTCTGCAGGAACTGTTCTCAGCACAGCCACTGGAAAGAAAAATAATAGGCAGCTCGCAGGCTATGGTGTTATTATTCGGCTGGTATTGACTGGCAGTACCAGGACACCGCAGAACTGCCTTTCTCTAGCTGTCAGCCGATCAGCTGTGACAGCCCTAATAATGGTTATGTCAGGAGGCAAGTAAAGAGATGCCACAAATGGATTGCACGTGTATAATTGCTTCAAAAACAAATCTGTTAATAAAAGGAGATGAGAAAATTGACAGGAAGAAATGGCTTATTGCATGCTAATTTTCTCTGGCTTTCATATTCTCTCTTTTTTTTTTTTTTAATTCAATTGGGTCACTTCTTCTGGGGAGAATTGTGGTCAGAAAATTGAATGTGGGGAGGAATTCTATACAATAAATAATTACAATGATGTGTTTTTCCCAACAAGGATCAAGTTCAGGCAGATGGATTTGGCTGAAGAGCTGTTACCTATCTGATAGCTCTTTCAGATTACATTTACTCTGTTACAGTCCTTTGAGTTTATAGGCAAAGGAGAAGATAAATGGAGTGGCCCAGAGAACATAAAATCTCTTGGCCCACGTGTCTTCAGAGGTCCCATGATGTTGTTGCACCTGCGTTATCCCTCTAGAGGAAACAGAAGATGCTGCAGCTTCTTGTTCATAGAAATGACAACATCCACAACAGATGAAAAGGATTTTATTTTCCCAGCCCACAGCCTATCAAGATCCATGTGGGTGTTCCTGAATTAAGATGCTTTGCCTCCTGCACCGTCTTAAGTAAGGTTGCTAGTGTACATAAACAGGGGTATTTACAGAGCATGTAAGACTGACTGATATCTATATCTAAGCAGTTGAAACCTGGGTCGTCCCAGAAATAAATAAGGTAAGGAAGCCCTGAAGCAAGGGAACAAGAGAGATGAATGGATATAGCTGATGAGACAATAAGGCTAGAAGTAAATAATTTGAGAAGATTGTACCAAATAATGGGATCAATGCTACTCCTGATGAAGGCAATAGTTTTCATATGACATTAGTGGAAGCAGCTGCAAGACCAATAAATACAAGCTCAAGAATGCCCATTTTGGTGCAATTTTTATTTTTCAGAAGGAAACATTTAGTTATTCTTTCTCAAGAAAAGCATCTCTTTTATTTTTTTATATATATATACATACATATATATTCCCCAAATATATTTAGAGCCCCCACATCTCCAAACTGTCAGCTGTAATGTGAGTTGTTCTGACTGCAGGAACAGCTGGAACCCGTCCTGAACTGGGGCCCTATCATGATGCTGATGTACAAATCAAAATCATGGGTACCCTGCTGTAGTTTAGTGGTAGAAAAGGTCGGTGTATACGCACCAGGATCTTAGATATTCAGGTAGTTTTATGAACTTTGTTGACAAACATTGGTTTAGTTCAGAGTTACAGGCAGAGGTGTATTCTGACTTGCAGAGCACAGGTGGAAACAACCAACTGGAAAGGACCTGTTTGGAAGAGGCGGGGGCAGCAGTATGGTTTATTTTTTGGTTTATTTCTGGTCTGAGGTTGCTGAAGATGAACGTTCTTATTGTAGAAGTCGAATGATACCTGAGAGTTGTGAAGTTAATTTGTGCTCTTGCTGGCTTTCTAATGAACACTTTTCTATTGCATGAATCTCGGCATCTAGATTGGTCACAATTTGCAGCCTCAGCAGAGAGCCGAGGAGTTAGATTTTTTTCAGAATAAGGTTTGCTGTTTTAAAGCAGTCTAGTAAAGCTAGACAAACTGCTTTAAAGGAAGATTTGAGTCTAAACTCTCTAGGCTATGGCAAAAATCTCAACTCAAAGTGACAACCCTACCCCTAGAAAAGTTTGTCTAAGTGATGACTAGGGATAATCTAGAAGAGTGAAGACTAGACTGAGATGTCAAAAAAGTGGTTTTGACTCCTAATTCAACCAGTTTCCAGTCTGACAGGGTCCCTGTGCTGTAAACAAAATAGGAAAAGAAAAAAAAAAAATCTTTGTTTCCAAGATGCATGAGACCACTGCTGACAGGGAAATGGACAGGTTCTCTGGCAAGGGGGCAGGATTACTGTGCACTTGCAGAAACTGCTCAATGTGTCCGGTTTTGGGTGTTGGAGCAACCAGCCTACCATTTTTGTTGGCACTTAATTCATGCTACAAATACAAATTTCAAAAAAATGTATCTGGGAAACAGTTATGTTCAGATTTGTAAGGAGATATTAGAAATGGCAAATGGTAAGAGCAGTAATACAACCAGGGAAAGTGGGACAAATATGAAGAAAGATTTGAACAATATGTTTTGATGTTATTCATTTAACAAAGACAGAGAAGACTCTTTTCATAGCTGAATGCTGCGATCTGTGCTAGGATAGTTTATGGCTGCATCAGTTTTTACGCTTTTCCTCAAGTTGTTTGGGGATGTAGCATTTACAGAACATTATTTAAATACAACGCATGCCTCGTATTCATGCTTTCCTTAATTAAACATTCTGCGCTGTGGATTGGGGTTCAGGAGAGCAGTCACTGCATGAGCTCTCTCCGCTTGAGCAATGAAGAGCAAGTCACTGTACATGACAGCATTTCATCTCTGTATGGCTGGGGACAGTAATGCACGAGCAGCAGGTGAAGGCATTAATCTCCTTAGCTATCCAGAAATGAACTGTCATGTACAGCAACGTGTTCTCTGCTGCTGCTGCTACCTAGTCCTCTCTCCTTCTGTGTCCAAGATTACCTTTGCATATATTAAGCATATTCTTGCCATTTTTCCACCTGGGAGTAGCAGACCCGGGGAATATGAAGCCAGGAGGTGCTGCCGTCCATGGGGCCAGGCAGTAGTGGTGGTTATGGCAAGTATGGAGGCGGCGGGGATGCCACAGGACATCCCGTTTCCCAGCCTGCAGGTCACAGGGGTTTGAGGGGTGCTATGGGGGACATCCTCAGGACTTGAAACAAGCTGCCGCGTGTGGAGTGGTGGAGAAACAGGCTGGTAATTTGTTGTCTGTGAAGCGTGTGCGGTACATTAGAGTGTGTCCCCAGTACCCTGGCCCATTTGCTTATGTGTAAAATAGCCCTTTCCCAGTCAACTTCCAAACCCTTTGGTTTTCTGCTCACCTGGCCAGAGCATGGACTGTCCTACATGGGAAGGAGGATCCTGGAAGAGAACAAGTCACTTAAAAACCAGCTCCAGCTGCGAGTGATTAAATCGTGTGGAGCAGTCTAACTTCAGCATATTGGCAGAGATTAACGTAATAGTGTGGGGTTTTTGGGGGGAGGGAGGCAAATTCAGGTTTATTTACAGTGGTGGGAAGTGCTGTGCTCTGTTTAGTGTCAGTAGGGTGACAGTGTACTACACGTTACCAAACAGCAGAAGTGGGCTTGGGAAAGAAGCAGCTCAGCTAATAGATATTTTGTTCATTAACAGGAAGCTACAGCCCAGACTCCCAAGGCAAAATGCTGACTGTCCTGCTCATACAATACCTGTTTTCAGCTGTGCTATAATGCGTTTTGGCATCAGCGCTGAGTACAGTGGGAATCCAACCAAAATACACCCCTCCCTTTAAGTATTAGCAACGAGCTTCTGAGGTTTCTTGCATACAATTACTACCCAAATGCACAGCTGCTGTTTTAATTTAGATATTAATTTGCTTGTGTGCTGTGATTTTGCCACTTAAAAGGAAATGTGGCTCAGAGAGTGAAATGGAACCATTGCAAATGACCTTTTTGGTGTAAAACCTTCACATAATTAATGTTATATGTTTTCTACCCTTTCTGCTCCAAGCCCTGTAGAGTCACAGAATGTGACCTTCTACCATATATTTACAGATGTTTGATTTAATACTACTGTGCTTTGCTGGTCACAAATTAGAAACCTGCTAAATGAGGCTACCTAACATCAAAATGATCTTGTGCTATTCAAGACAATTTTGCCAAATGAAGAGCAGAAAAAGCTGTTTCAACTAACTGGAGAACCACTTTAAACTGTAGTCTCTGGTTAGACTCTAGAATACCTCTTGCCTTATTTAAATACTAGAATATTATTACTATTACATGAATGGATGGATTTTGCATGAATATGAGTAAAGTAGATCTGTAGTTACTTATTCTGAGAGTTATAAAAGTAGGTACAACTATTCAGGTTTGATGTTGGCTTTTGTGAGATTTCTGTCCTCAATCACTCTCTGTCTCTGCTTCTTGGCTATTAATCTTTATCCATTTGTAACAACATAGGGAGATTCCTGACCAGTCAGGTTTGCTGAACTTGAGGAAAAAAGGATGGGAGGGATGTGGAATTAAAAAAAATGGGGGTAGAGAGCCTAGAGGCAAGAAAGAAGAGGGTAAAAATGGGGAATAAAAGATAGGACCGAAAACCCAAGAAAAGGGATGAAGAAGGTCAAAGATGAGAAGACAGAAAGTGGGATTGAAAGACATATGTTTTATGCTCAAATCAGTCAAATAGCGTAGGTCTGTGTTTCTCTAGTGACGGTGTTTATGACCAGGATTTGACAGATTTGGCTGGGGCTGGATATCAGTTTCCTCAGAAAGGCTGGGGATGATGGGGAGGGAGATTACAGCACTGATTCATTGCTCCCCAGCTTCGAGCTGACCTGCTGAGGAGTGCTGAATAAATAAATACGATACAGCAATACATGTCCAGCAAAGCCTGCAAATTAATTGCATTTCCATTATTCCTCTAGAATGTTTCTTTTTCTTTATGTTTTGGATTCATTTGTTAATGTTGCTGCGCTGTCTTTTTGGGTGCAGGTCCATATTTTAAAAATCAAACCCAAAGGAATCTATTTGCTTCTGGTTAGGGCCAAGGCTCTGACACAGGCAGCAAAGTTACTTGTGCAAGGAGTTGAGACCTGAAAGATTTGCAGTTTTGAACTAGACTGAGATACAGACAAATGCGATTTCTTGGAATAATCTGGGCTATTATTGAAAGATACCACTTTCTTTAGACACGAGGGAGTCAATGGCAGGTATAAATGACCACGTGTCCCAATACAGGCAATGCACATTTAAGGGACGGTTTAACACTGGCTGAACGATATTGTCCTGAGTGCTATACAGTGTGTTGGCACCTGTGGCATCTACAAAACAGAGGTAGAGATCTCCCAGTGTTTCTTATCCTTGCAGCTAGAGGCGGTCAAGATAGAAACACTTCACGCCGCCTTTTTGCTCTGTTTCTGCAAGTGTGCTTTCAGCTACTGAAACTCAATACTGTTATTGTCTGACCTGTAGTTTCAGTTTTGAAGTGCTTCAGTCCAAACCGATTCACAGCACTGAGGAGAAACAGCGTATGTAACTTGGTAGTGAGTCTTTTGTTTCTCAGGATCTGAAGCCCCTCTTCCAGTGGCATTTTTCTGTTGGCATATTAAGAGATATCAGTCCCTGTAGGAACCTTACATTAAAAATGGATGTGGCGCACAAGAAACTATTTACAGATAAGGAAGGGAAGCAAGTCAGTGTGTGATAGATCCAGGAGTTAAACTTTGGCTGCAGGTCTCTGAACATTGGCACCGTCTGTCTCTCCACAAAACATCAGTGCTGGATCTGTTCTCAGCACTTGCTGGGGATTTCTCTACTTTAACTACCACTGCCAGTCATAACTGTGATTACTGAGTATTCAGAAGGTTTACTTTCCTTTTTCCTCATTTGTTTGTTCTTCCTGTTAGTGGCCATGGAGTGAACTCGAAAATATTTGGAGGCAAAGGGTAGGGTGATGGCTAAGAGGGGTGACCATTGGTGGTACTGGAGTTTTACACACCGGGATCCAGAAGAATTCTGATGGCACATGTCAGAGCTTCCCATAAGCACTGCGCATTTGCTATCTGGTCTCGACAACTTCTGTTTGAGCTATCTTGGGTGCTCCTGATGATGGAAAGTGTGATGCTTCACAGGCACTTGGGCCAAAGGTTGGGTTAGAGATAAAGCAAAGTCAGAAGCCTGCTGTCTCAGGTTGCTCTTTGAATTTTAAGTTGTTTTTTTTTTTTAATTGTTAGAGAGTTTGAGAGTAAGAAATCAGCAAGACTTGGGAAATGAGTGTGAATGAAATTAGTCACTGTGGGGGGAGATTTCCAATCTGTAACCAAATACTTCAGCCCTTTCGTGGACTCCTGAAATAACTGTGTGGATGCAGACTGTTTCTGTAACTCGTACGAGAGGGACTGTACTGCAGTTTCCCTCTGTGGGCCCTGGGATCTGTCCGTCATAGTTTCCATCCTTAGAAAACAATAGGGTGGGTGTTAATGTCAATGAACTAGCTGCATTCTCCTTCCATCATCCTTCATTTGCTGAGTCTACTGATGGTGGGGGTAGAGTGGCAAGAGGAGAGGATGTGCTCTTCTGTAAGTAAACGTGTGCTCAAAGAGGTACATTGTCCATGCATTTCCTCAAATAAGCAGGCTCTGCATGGAGGGTGATAGCTGATTAAATCATCCTGTATGTTTCCAAAGTAATAAAAGTCTTTCTTGCTTTCATTTTCCCTCAGAGGGAAATTTTTGTATTAAGATTTGGTTGAACACCTTATTATTAACTTTATTAGTACATATAGTACACACAATCTGTTGTTATTTGCATGAATGCAACCATGATATGCAACCAAGCAGACCAGTGCTTTTCATCTGCTTACAAAGTCTCATGTATTTACAAAACTGATTGCTAGTCTAAATACATAAATAAATGTCTGAGTCATATTTCTTATCCTAGGCAATAATCTGTGTTCTTCCATCTGGCTCCCTAAATACCTGGGTGCTTAATTCAATAGAAGATATTTATCTTTTCTTTCCCTTTTCTACTTCTTTTAAGGATTTTTTTCCCCTTTTCCACATCTGGTGCTCAGATTCCCAAGTTCCACCCCCCCCTTTCCCCTTCTCCCCAGAAGCTCCTGCTTAGAATTTAGCTAATGGATTTCTAATTCAATTTGGACTTCTGCTGGGATAAATCAGCCTCATACAAAATAATTTATGGTTCTTGAAAAATTGGCTGTGGATGAAATTAGGTAACTGGCACCAGGCAAATAATAATCTCA